>JANUSC010000293.1:0-282936 GCA_025200525.1 Camellia lanceoleosa | reverse complement strand
CATGAATGACCTTAAATTTTAAATTATATGCAACTTCCATTTTATTAAATTTCCTTTTCTATTCAACTTCCTTTTTATTTAATTTCCAAATAGATCGTTAAGATATAGTGATTTCTTGAATGAATTTCCATTTTTATTTTATTCAACTTCAATTTTATATAATTTCTTTTTCTATTCCATTTCCTTTTTTATTTAATTTCCAAATTGATCGTTAAGGTATAGTGCTTTCTTGAATGAACTTCCATTGTTAATTTTATGCAACTTCCATTTTTATTTTTATTCAACATCCTTTTTTATTCAATTTCCTTTTTTATTTAATTTCCAAATAGATCTTTAAGGTATAGTGGTTTCTTGAATGAACTTTCAATTTTAATTTTATGCAACTTCCATTTTTATTCAATTTCCTATTCTATTCAACTTTCTTTTTTATTTAATTTCCAAATAGATCGTTAAGGTATAGAGGTTTCTTGAATTAACTTCCATTGTTAACATTAGGCAACTTCCATTTTCATTTTTATTTGTATTCAACTTCAATTTTTATTCAATTTCCTTTTTTATTTAATTTCCAAATTGATCACTAAGGTATAGTGGTTTCATGAATGAATTTCCATTTTTAATTTTATTCAACTTCTATTTTTAATTTTATGCAACTTCCATTTTTATTCAATTTCCTATTCTATTCAACTTCATTTTTTTATTTAATTTCCAAATAATTCATTAAAAAAAGGAAATTGAATAAAAATGGAAGTTCATTCAAGAAAAATGAAAGTTGAATAGAAAAATAATAGAATAAAAATGGAAGTTGAATAAAAAGGAAGTTGAATAGAAAAGGTAATTGAATAAAAATGGAAGTTGAATAAAATAAAAATCGAAGTTCATTCAAGAAACTACTATATGACGATCTATTTGAAATTAAATAAAAAGGAAGTTGAATAGACAAGCAAATTGAATAAAAATGGTAGTTCATTGAAGAAGCCACTATACCTAACGATCTATTTGGAAATTAAATCAAAATGGAAGTTGCATAAAATTAAAATGGAAGTTGAATAAAATTAAAAGCTGAAAGTTGAATAAAATTAAAATGGAAGTTCATTCAAGATCACACTATACCTTAACGATGTATTTGGAAATTAAATAAAAAGGAAATTGACTACAAAAGGAAGTTGCATAAAATTAAAATCGAAGTTCATTCAAGAAACCACTATACCTTAACGATCTATTTGAAAATTAACAATGGAAGTTCATTCAAGAAACCCTATATCTTAATGATCAATTTCATGTTCTATTCAACTTTCATTTTATTCAATTTTCTTTTTATTCAACTTCATTTTTTATTCATTTTCCAAATAGATCATTAAGGTATAGTGATTTCTTGAATGCACCTCGATTTTTATTTTATTCAACTTCAATTTTTAATTTTATGCAACTTTCATTTTTTATTTTATGCAACTTCCTTTTTTATTTTATTCAATTTCAATTTTTATTCAATTTCCATTTATATTCAATTTCCTTCTCTATTCAACTTCCTTTTTTATTGAATTTCCAAATAGATCGTTAAGGTATAGTGGTTTCTTGAATGAACTTCCATTTTTTATTTTTACTCAACTTCCAGTTTTATTTTTATTCAACTTCCATTTTTATTTAATTGCCAAATAGATCATTAAGGTATAGTGGTTTCTTGAATTAAATTCCATTTTATTCAATTTTCATTTCTATTCAACTTCTTTTTTAATTTTATGCAACTTCCATTTTTATTTTTATTCAACATCCATTTTATTAAATTTCTTTTTCTATTTAATTTCCAAATAGATCGTTAAGGTATAGTGATTTTTTGAATAAACTTCAATTTCTAATTTTATGCAACTTCCATTGTTATTCAACTTCCATTTTTGTTTAACTTCCATATCTATTCAATTTCATTTCCTATTCAACTTCTTTTTTTTATTTAATTTCCAAATAGATCATTTGAGGAATAGTGGTATCTTGAATGAACTTCAATTTCTATTTTTACATAACTTCCATTTTATTCAATTTCCTTTTCTATTCGACTTCCTTTTTATTTAATTTCCAAATAGATTGTTAATGTATAGTGGTTTCTTGAATAAACTTGATTTTTATTTTTATTTAACTTCCATTTTGATTCAATTTCCTTTTCTATTCAACTTTCTTTTTATTTAATACCCAAATAGATCGCTACGGTATAGTGGTTTCTTCAATGACTTTCCATTTTTAATTTTCACATAACTTCCATTTTATTTTTATGCAACTTTCATTTTTAAATTTATGCAACTTCCATTTTTAGTTTTATTCAACTTCCATTTTTATTTGATTTCCTTTTCTATTCAATTTCCATTTTATTCTATTTCCATTTCTATTCAACTTCTTTTTTATTTAATTTCCAAATAGATCGTTAAGGTATAGTGGTTTCTTAAATGAACTTCCATTGTTAATTGTATGAACTTCCATTTTAATTTT
Source organism: Camellia lanceoleosa (assembly GCA_025200525.1). Classification (NCBI taxonomy): domain Eukaryota; kingdom Viridiplantae; phylum Streptophyta; class Magnoliopsida; order Ericales; family Theaceae; genus Camellia; species Camellia lanceoleosa. The sequence goes on along the minus strand of JANUSC010000293.1, from coordinate 280,461 downwards.
ATTCAATTTCCATTTTTATTCAATTTCCATTTCTATTCAACTTCCTTTTTCATTCAATTCGCAAATGGATCGTTAAGGTACAGTGGTTTCTTGAATGAACCTCCATTTTTAATTTTATCGACATTCATTTTATTTTTATTCAACTTCCATTTTTATTTTTACTCAACTTTCATTTCTATTCAATTTCCATTTTTATTCAACTTCCATTTCTATTCAATTCTATTTTCTATTCAACTTCCATTTTTAATTTTATGCAAGTTGAGTATTTTTATTCAATTTCTTTTTCTATTCAACTTATTTTTTTTTTAATTTACAAATAAATCGTTAAGGTATAGTGGTTTCTTGAATGAACTTCCATTTTTAATTTTATGCAACTTCTATTTTTATTTTTATTCAATTTCCATTTCTATTCACCATCCTTTTTTATTTTTATTCAACTTCCATTTTTATTCAATTTCCTTTTGTATTCAACTTCTTTTTTTATTTAATTTCCAAAATAGATCGCTACGGTATAGTGGTTTCTTCAATGACCTTCCATTTTTAATTTTACGCAACTTCCATTTTTATTTTTATGCAACTTTCATTTTTAAATTTATGCAACTTCCATTTTTAATTTTATTCAACTTCCATTTTTATTTGATTTCCTTTTCTATTTAACTTTATTTTTATTCAATTTCCATTTTTATTCAACTTCTTTTTTTATTTAATTTCCAAATAGATCGTTAAGGTATTGTAGTGACCCTCACCTTACTCTTGTCATACTTGCATACATTTAGATGTGATACTGACTTGTTGTGTTACATTAGCAAATTTAGTCATGTCTTATTTGGATGTTGCTCGTATGCCTTGTCATTTCTTTGGTGTGTGTGTGTTTTAGGTCATCTTGAGCCTAGGTCACCCTTTTGATACCCTTACATTCGGGACCACCTTAGGATTTCTTTGTTAACCTCCACCTTTGTCACATATTGGTAGAGATGATTATCATCTAGGGCGAGGTGTATCGCCAAGGCGAGATGTGTATTATTTGGGCGAGATGTTAACTTTGTGCGAAGTGATCTTGTCTGGAGTGGCATGACATAGGCCGAGGTGTGGCACATCTAGGCCAAGGTGTGGCATGACTTAGTCAAGTGTTGTTCTTCCTAGCGAGATCATTGATCCTTGACTTGCGAAGTTTTGTCCTTAGGAGTCATTGTCCCTTTGTTGCGAAGTCTTGTTGTTAGCCGATGTCATTACTTCTGGAGTCCTTGCCGCCTAGCTTGTTGAACACGCTTTGTCATAGACTTGTCTTGTCAATCTATCACCTTTTGAGAGAACCAATCAACGTTGCCGCGTCATAAAATGAGTGTTAAATCACCGGTAGAGAAAGAAACCCCTCATTTTGTAATGTTCTTGTTTTGGAGTAGAGAGGCTCTAGAAGAGAAGGAAGAATTTTAGAGTGAGAAAGTGAGTAGCTTGATCCTTAGAGTTCAAACCGTTGGATTGAGTATTGAGGTTAGAATCTTGATTAACTCTTGTTGTTCTTATTGATCATCTAGTTGCATTGCATGATTGAGTATGTTTTGAATGCCATACATTGATTTAAAGACTGGTTTTAGAGAGAGAAAGTTGGTATTCTTGTGTTCTTGAGGAAAAGCCTTGTTTAATCCGAAAGTTTGCAACAAGTTACATGCTTTTGTGTTTGTTTTTCCAAAGATCTTCTAGTATGGGCACCCAGGTTCATGATTTCGAACTCATAGCATGAAATCTCAAATTTTGTAATAACAAGTTATGATCCTTGCATTCATCTTCTTCATGATCTTCATGTTCATGTTCTTCATGTTCTTGAGCAGAGGGAAAACCCAGGTTTTCCCGACCTCATTTCTTTGAAACTGGCCCTCGGGACCACACCTCGGCAGGAAGGTGTGGGACCTCGGCCAAGACTTGGTTGGTGCCCAGCATGTTTCCCCGAGGTGGGAGACAGTGTCTGTTTTGATTTGACTTAGTTCTTGGAGAATGCCGAGATCATTTGCATTCATATAAAGTTTGTTTGAGAGTGCAATCAACATATTTCTGCCATGTGTTTGTAGGACTTGGACTTGCCTTGACCCCGACGTTCGAAGGAATAAGTGAGTGGTATTTTAATAAAGATATGTTATAAAGCTTTGATAAAGCCTTGTTTTGTCTTGTTTGGAAATTATTTACAAGCATGAATGATTATTCCTACTTGCAATAAGTATTATATCTTGTTTGATGACATTCTCGGGAAGTCCGTATGTGCTAGGGGACTATAAGCATTTGTAGCACAAAGTTTGGAAATCTCATATGTGCTAGGGGACTATAAGCATTTGTAGCACAAGTCCTTAGTGTCAGGGGACTATAATGCTGCTTGACACCCTTGTTTAGAGATCTCTCTTGTCTTGTCTTGTTTTGCCTTGCCAGCGACGGTTTTACGCGTGGGCTTGTTGGTCGAGATGTCATCTCTTGTATTATATTGATGTAAGTAAACATCCCTTGAAGCATGAAGGATTTGATAGATGAGCTTGATTTGTTCCATGAACTGTTTTATTAAAAAGACCTCGGATATCATTCATGTAAACCCCTTTATTAATTATGCCATTCCTGAGTATCCAAGCTCACCCTCTATATATATATGTAGGTGATGAGTGAGGCGTGACGCCTAGGTGTGCTTGCCGATGTGTTTTGGATTCATGTTTTGCAACATCTTGAAGATTATGCTTCTTTGTTATTTCCTGTATTTTGTAATTGATGGCAGAAGCCTTTTAGTCAAGATGTAATCTTTGTACTCCATTTTGTTGTATTAAAGCTATTTTTGAGATGAATGTCATTCCATTTAACTTAAGCCTTTGCTCTTATGGACTACTTGGTTTTTATTTATTGCTTCCGCATTTGTAAGCCCCATATGTTTACTCTGATTTGTGCGTGTGTGATCTTGTAAGTGGCCTTTGGTAGTCTCGAATTTCTGGCCATCATGGCACCATCCTACTAGGGCGGGATGGGGTCGTGATTAGTATCGAGCACAAGTTCCATGTAGTACGTTATTCACACACTTTGAGTCTGAGGAGCATAGGATTTCCCTTAGAAAGATGCTAGGATTGCATCATGTTGTTTGCTATTTGACAATCGTGCATCATCTCGGCATAATTGCTTGTTGCTTGCATACATACTTTGTTGCTCATCTTGTTTTAAAGTCACACCTTGCATACTCATAACACTATGAGGAGAGGAAGTGTCACGACCCCATTCCGCCTAGTAGAATGGTGCCATGATGGCCCATAATCGAGATTACCCAAGGCCACTTGAAAAACACACACAAATCGAGTAAACATATGTGGCTTACTAGTGCGGAAGCAATAAACAAAATAAGGTAGTCCATAAGAGCGAAGGCTTAGAGTTAAATGAAATGACGGACATCTTATAGTAGCTTTAATACAAAATAATGAAGTACAAAATTACATCTTGATCAAAAGGCTTCTCACCATCAAATACAAAATACAATGAAATAACCAAGAAGCATGATCTTCAAGATCTTTGCAAAACATGGATCCAAAACACATCGGCAAATGCTCTGACAAAGAAACACGCTTAAGCACAACTAGGCGTCATCACGACCGCTCATCACCTACATATATATATAGAGAGGGTGAGCTTGGATACTCGATGAATGGCATAGATAATAAAGGGTTTTCATGAATGACATCCGAGGTCTTTTAACAAAATAGTACATGGAACAAATCAGTGCATCTATCAAATCTTTCAAAGCTTCAAGGATGTTTACTAACATCAATATAATACAAGAGATGACATCTCGGACAAACAAGGCCCACGCGGTAAAACCGCATGGCAAGGCAAGACAAGACAAAACAAGAGAGATCTCAAATCGATGGTGTCGTTGCATTATAGTCCCCTAACACTAAGGACTTGTGCCACAAATGCTTAAAGTCCCCACGCACGGACTTCCAAACTTGTGCTACAAATGCTTATAGTCCCCTAGCACGTGGGTGCCACAAATGCTTAAAGTCCTTGGCACGACGGACTACCGAGGATGTCATCAAAACAAGATATAATACTTCTCGCAAATAGGATAATCATTCATGCTTACAAATACTTTCCAAACAAGGCAAAACAAGGTTTCATCAAAGCTTTATAACATATCTTTATTAAAATACCACTCACGTAGTTCTTCGGACGTCGGCCGAGGTGAATCCAAGTCCTACAAACACACGGCAAGTCCATTGAATGCACTCTTAAACAAGCTTCTCATGCATACAAATGATCTCGGCATTCTTCTAAACTAAGTCAAGTCAAAACAAACATTGTTTCCCACCTCGAGAAACATGTCAAGGTAATCAAGTCTTGGCGAGGTCCCACACTTCACCGAGGTGTGGTCCCGAGGGCCACTTACAAGGAAATGAAGCCGGGAAAACTGGGTTTCTCTACTCAAGAACATGAAGAACATGAATATGAAGACCATGATGGAGATGAATGCAAGGATCACAACTTATGATTATAAGACTTCAGATTTCATGCTATGAGTTTAAAAACATGGACCTGGGTGCCCATTCAAGAAGACCATGCAAGAACAAACACAAAAACATGATTCTTGTTCCAAACTTTCGGATCAAAATGAGGTTTTCCTTTAAGAACACATGGACATCATATTTCTCTTTCTAAAACCAACTTTAAATCAATGCATGACATGCAAGACAGATTCAATCAAGCAATGCAGCTAAGTGATTGGTAAGAACAATCGAAGTAGGGCAAGAATCTAACCTTAAAGCTTAAATCCAACGGTTTGATCTTTAAGGGTTATGCTTGAAACTCCACTTCTCTCTGTAGAACTCTTCCTAGAGCTTCTCTCTCTAAAACAAGGATTTGAGACCAAAATGATTTGGTTCTACGTCTATCGGCCGTTTTAACCTTCTGTTGGGACACGGCATTACTAGGGTTGGTGTAACTCAAAAAGTGGTGATGGATAAGACAAATCTCGACAAAGTGTGTTCAACAAGCTAGGCAATAAAGGACTCGGCGAGTAACGACATCGGCGAATAACAAGACTTGCAAACAAAAGACAATGACTTCGCAAGTCAAGGAATGATGATCCCGCTAGGAAGGTCAACACTCGACCTAGTTGTACACACCTCGCCAAGATGTGCCACACTCGCCCATGTCATACCATTCGAGACAAGATCACTTGATAAGGGTAGCATCTCGCCCAGATAATACACATCTCGCCTTGGCGATACACACCTCGGCCCAGATGATAATCATCTCGGCCAATATGCCAAGGCGAAGGTGGAGGTCAAACAAAGGGACTCCACTAATAGCTACAGGCTTAGGATGACCTCGGCGGTACTCACTAGGAAATGACAAGGCATGCAAGCAACACCCGAATAAGACAAGACTAAATTTGCTAATGCAACACAACAAGTCAAGATCACATATGAATGTATGCAAGTATGTCAAGAGTAAGGTGAGGGTCACTACAGTCTACCCCCCTTAAAGAAGTTTGGTCCCCAAACTTAAATTACCTTGCTCTACAAATAACTCAAAACGGCTTCTCATGTCCTCTCCTTCCTCCCATGTGGCGTCTGTACCATAGTCCACCTTCCCTTCCACCCTTACCATTAGTATCGACTTGTTTCCCAACTGCCTGACTTGTCTACCAATAATCCTCATTGGTTTCTCCTCGTAGCCCAAGTCCTCTCAGAATCGCGATTCGAGTAGTCAATTATATGCAATGGATCTCGGATGTACTTCCTCAACATCGAAACATGGAACACATTGTGGACTTGGCTTAAATCAATGGCAGGCAAGTCCAGAGGGCAACGGTTTAATCTTTTCAAGAATTTGAGCAGTCCCAGTATATCGAGGGGTTAGTTTACCTTTCTTCCCAAATCTTGAAACTCCTATTGTCGTGAGATCTTCAAAAATACATGATCCCCAACTTCAATTCTAGCTCCTTCCTCCCTGGTTAGCATAACTCTTACAGCCGGCTCTGGCGGTTTTGATCCTCTCTTTGAATGAGCTTAATCTTTTCGGTCGCTTTCTTGCACTAGCTCGCGCCAATCAAAGTCAGATCTCCCACCTCGGTCCAACATATCGGCAATCAGACTCCCTTCCATACAAAGCTTCATATGGTGCCATGCCAATGCTTGGCTTGATAACCGTTGTTGTATAAATTCTACTAATGGCAAATGCCGTTCCCAACTTCCTGAAATCTAACACGCACAACCGAGCATATCCTCAAGTGTCTGAATAATTCTTTCCATTTGCCCATCGGTCTGGGGGTGAAAAGCTGTGCTAAACTTCAACTCGGTTCCCAAGGCTCTCTGCAGGCTCTGCCAAAATCTAGAAACAAACTTCGAATCTCGGTCTGATACAATGGACATCGGCACACCGTGAAGTTTGATGATTTCATTCATGTACAGTTCGGCAAGTCGGTTGGCATTGAATGTAGTCTTCACAGGCAAGAAGTGTGCTGATTTGGTAAATCTGTCAACTATAACCTAGATTGAATCCATTCCTCTTTGTGGCCTCGTAAAACCCACCACGAAATCCATGGAGATGTGCTCCCATTTCCATTCAGGAATTGGCGAAGGTTGAAGGAGTCTGCTGTCTCGTGTTCGCTTTCACTTGTTGACAACACAAACCTTTGGAATACTTAATTGCTATTTCCCTTTTCATATTTGGCCACCAAAAAGTCTGCTTCACATCTTGATACATCTTGGTGCTTCCCGGATGGACGGCAAATTTGGATTTGTGGGCTTCTTGCAAAATCTTCTTTTTCAGTTCTGGAACGTCGGCCACACATAGCCTTCCTTCGAACTTAAGCACTCCATTCTCAAAGGTGTAACCTGACCTCGGCCCGGTGTTAATCTCGTCGGCTACCTTCTTCAGGAACTCATCCTCCATTTGCCTTGCTTTTACTTCTTCAATGATGGTCGGCTCCGCTGAGATCATGGCTAAACACGCCAAACTTCCCAACGACTTCCTCCTTAATGCATCGCATCGAGTTGGCTTTGCTCGGTGGTAATCAACTGCATGTCGAGTCCTTCAATAATTCCACCATCTTCTCTGTCTCAAATTTAGTTCCGTCTGAGTAAATAAGTACTTCAAACTCTTATGGTCCGTGAAAACTTGACAAGAAGCTCCATACAAGTAATGACGCCAAATCTTCAAAGCAAACACCACGGCTGCTAGCTCCAAATCATGGGTAGGATAATTCTTCTCGTGAGGTTTTAATGGCGAGATGCATATGCTATGACCTTACCCCTTGCATCAATACACAACCCAAACCCTTATGTGAAGCATCACTATAAATCTGAAATTCTTCATTACGATGGCAAGACAAGAATGGTGTCAGAACCAACCTCGTCTTCAACTCTGGAAGGTCGATTCTCTATCTTCGGTCCATTCATATGTTACTCCCTTCCGAGTTAATCGTGTCAATGGTACCGCAATCCTTGAGAAGTCCTTCACAAACTTTCGTAATAACCGCCAAACCCGTAAAACTACGAACCTCGGACACGTTGGTCGGCGCCGCCAACTTACCACGGCTTCAATCTTGCCGATCAACAGAGATACCCTCTTCATTAATCACATGCCCCAAGAATGAAATCTCGGAAAGCCAAAACTCACACTTACTCAACTTAGCATACAATTTCGTCCCTCAAGGTCTCAGAGGGCAAGTCTCGATGACTCTCATGCTCATTTGTGCTCTTGGAATAGATCAATATGTCGTCGATGAAAACAACCACGAACTCATCTAAGCACGGCTTGAAAACTCGTTCATTAAATCCATGAATGCCGCAGTGCATTAGTCACTCCAAAAGGCATTACTAGGAATTCATAGTGACCATACCTCGTCCAAAAAGCGCCTTCTCAATATCCTCGGCTTTGACCTTCAATCGGTGGTAGCCCTAATCTAAGGTCAATCTTGAAAAGACTCTTGCTCCTTGTAGTTGATCTAGCAAATCATCAATCCTAGGCAACGGATACTTGTTCTTAATGGTTACCTTGTTAAGTTCTCTATAGTCAATACAAAGGCGAGTGTACCATCCTTTTCTTAACAAACAAGACCGGTGCTCCCATGGTGAAGTGCTCGCCTAACAAAACCCTTATCCAACAATTCTTGCTTGCACTTTCAACTCCTTAAGTTCGGGCCATTCTATAGGGTGTTTTGGAGATCTACTGCGTTCGACACAATATCCACAAGAACTCTATTTCTCTATCAACTAAGTGGCCGCAATTCATTTGGAAAGACGTCAGAATTCATTAACAAGCGGGATGTCGGCTATATCAACATTTCCATTCTCGATCATTCAAGATACTACACAAGTAGCCATGGCACCCTTTCTCGATTAGTTTATAGGCCTTAATGGACTAAATCAAGTAAGGAGGGGGCACTACCCTTTACCTCGAAAATAACCTCGGCTCGATGCAGGGGGTCTCAATGTGACACTCTTCAAAACACAATCTATAGATGCATGATTCATCACTAACCAATCCATTCCTAGTATGACATCAAAGTGAGTCATGTTTAACGGATCAAATCAACTAATAATTCTACACCCTCAATCACAATAGCACACGCCCTATAGATAGATGTAACAATCGTAGTTCTCCAGGATGGAGCAGATACATATAACACAAAATCAAGGGGTTCTTGTTCTCTATTTAACTTCTGGCAAACCTAGCAGATACAAATGAATGCGAGAACCCGAATCTATCAATATGCATGCATCTTGAGAACAGATTGAAGTATACCGATACTACTGTCTCAAGATTCGGTGTCTCTGCACTAGCGCAAAAACTCGCCTCGCCTCATCTCAAGGCCCTTCCGATGTTGCTTCCTGCGCAGAGCCCGAGGTGCTCCCACTTCTTACCATCATCAATCTTTGACTTCGACAATCTTTCACACGGTGACCCATTTCCCCACATTCAAAACAAGTTACCGACGCCCAACGGCAAACTCAAATGCGGCCTCCCACAACCGCACACATCGGCCTAGTATTACCTTCTGTTCGAGTTCGAGCCGCTCACATTCGCTTTCTTCTTGGTGTTAAACGGAACTCGGCGATTATCATAATTACGCTCTTTCTCGATTCTCCCTGCATTCTCGATATCGGTTCAGATTAGCCTCGCAAGAATAGCCTTGTCCAAAACTCTGCATAAGTCGGCATGTTGTGCATGTTGACTCTATCTCAGATCGGTCCACGCAATCCGCTTTCAAACTTCACGGCTTTCCTATACTCATCATCGATCATATGAGGCGCCAGACTCGCCAATTCGTGAAAGCTCGATCAGATTCGCCATCGCTTTTGTTCCCTTGTATCAAAGTCCGAACTCCGTGGTCTTGCGATCTCGCACACTAATGGGAAAGTGCTTGTTATAAAATAGCTCCAAAAATTTGGCCCAAGTTAAATCAGATTTTCTTCTCGTCAAGATCCACCATCTTGAGGCCATCGTCCAATGTGAATGCGCCAATGCCACCTTCAGACATCTGGCTGAAAAGATCTCAAATAGCTTCTCCATTCCTAGAACCCATGCTTGGCTTTCATCGGCTCGATGCCCCTTGGAATCTCGGCGGGTTCATCTTCTTGAACTCCTTAATCAAAGTCGGGGTTCCTCCCCATACAAGGTCTGGTTGTGGAGGTACTTGAGGTCTCGGAGGTGGTGGAGGCGAATCGCATATCGCCATTAGTGCTGTTCGGCCGGTAGTTGTAGTAATCACATTTTGTCGCCTCACTTGTCTTAACTCCCGAGTTAACCCTTCCACTAGTCTTTCTAATCGGTCCGATCTATCCTCCGATCGATCTCGCCAATCGGTGGTCTTCCTCTCCTCATAGTGCTATGAGTATGCAAAATGTGACTTTAAAACAAAATGCACAACAAAGTATGTATGCTAGCAACAAGTAACCATGCCGGGATGATGCACACATTTGTCAAGTAGCAAGCAACATGATGCAATCCTAACATCTTTCTAAGGGAAATCCTATGCTCTTTAGGACTCAAGTGTGTGAACAACGTACTATGAGGAACTTGTGCTCTGATACCATTCTGTCACGACCCCATTCCGCCCCTAGTAGAATGGTGCCATGATGGCCAGTAATTCGAGATTACCCAAGGCCACTTGCAAGAAAACACACACAAATCAGAGTAAACATATGGGGCTTACTAGTGCGGAAGCAATAAACAAAATAAGGTAGTCCATAAGAGCGGTTTGAGTTAAATGAAATGAGACATCTTATAGTAGCTTTAATACAAAATAATGAAGTACAAAAATTACATCTTGATCAAAAGGCTTCTCAGCCATCAAATACAAAATACAATGAAATAACCAAGAAGCATGATCTTCAAGATGCTGCAAAACATGGATCCAAAACACATCGGCAAAATGCTACAAAAACACGCCGGTTAAGCACAACTAGGCGTCACCGCCCTGCTCATCACCTACATATATATATAGAGAGGGTGAGCTTGGATACTCAGTGAATGGCATAGATAATAAAGGGTTTTCATGAATGACATCCGAGGTCTTTTAACAAAATAGTACATGGAACAAATCAGGTGCGTCTATCAAATCTTTCAAAGCTTCAAGGGATGTTTACTAACATCAATATAATACAAGAGATGACATCTCAGACAAACAAGGCCCACGCGGTAAAACCGTCAGTGGCAAGGCAAGACAAGACAAAACAAGAGAGATCTCAAATCGATGGTGTCGTTGCATTATAGTCCCCGAACACTAAGGACTTGTGCCACAAATGCTTAAAGGCTCCTGGCACGGACTTCCAAACTTGTGCTACAAATGCTTATAGTCCCCTAGCACGTACGGACTGGTGCCACAAATGCTTAAAGTCCCTTGGCACGTACGGACTACCCGAGGATGTCATCAAAACAAGATATAATACTTACTGCAAATAGGGATAATCATTCATGCTTACAAATACTTTCCAAACAAGGCAAAACAAGGTTTCATCAAAGCTTTATAACATATCTTTATTAAAATACCACTCACGTAGTTCTTCGGACGTCGGCGTCGAGGTGAATCCAAGTCCTACAAACACACGGCAAGTCCATTGAATGCACTCTTAAACAAGCTTCTCATGCATACAAATGATCTCGGCATTCTTCTAAACTAAGTCAAGTCAAAACAAACATTGTTTCCCACCTCGGAGAAACATCTTTGGGCACCAATCAAGTCTTGGCCGAGGTCCCACACTTCTCCGAGGTGTGGTCCCGAGGGCCACTTACAAGGAAATGAAGCCGGGGAAAATCTGGGTTTCCCCTCTACTCAAGAACATGAAGAACATGAATATGAAGACCATGAAGGAGATGAATGCAAGGATCACAACTTATGATTATAAGACTTCAGATTTCATGCTATGAGTTTAAAAACATGGACCTGGGTGCCCATTCAAGAAGACCATGCAAGAACAAACACAAAAACATGATTCTTGTTCCAAACTTTCGGATCAAAATGAGGTTTTCCTTTAAGAACACATGGACATCATTTTTCTCTTTCTAAAACCAACTTTAAATCAATGCATGACATGCAAGACAGATTCAATCAAGCAATGCAGCTAAGTGATTGGTAAGAACAATCGAAGTAGGGCAAGAATCTAACCTTAAAGCTTAAATCCAACGGTTTGATCTTTAAGGGTTAAGCTTGAAACTCCACTTCTCTCTCTAGAACTCTTCTTAGAGCTTCTCTCTCTAAAACAAGGATTTGAGACCAAAATGATTTGGTTCTAAGTCTATCGGCCGTTTTAACCTTCTGTTCGGACACGTGGCATTACCGGGTTGGTGTAACTCAAAAAGTGGTGATGGATAAGACAAATCTCGACAAAGTGTGTTCAACAAGCTAGGCAATAAAGGACTCGTGAAAGTAACGACATCGGCGAATAACAAGACTTCGGCAACCAAAAGACAATGCCTCCGGCAAGTCAAGGAATGATGATCCCGGCTAGGAAGGTCAACACTCGACCTAGCTGTGCCACACCTCGGCCAAGATGTGCCACACCTCGGCCCATGTCATACCATTCCAGGACAAGATCACTTCGGTACAAGGGTAGCATCTCGGGCCAGATAATACACATCTCGGCCTTGGCGATACACACCTCGCCCGAAGATAATCATCTCGCCAATATGCCAAGGCGAAGGTGGAGGTCAAACAAAGGGACTCCACTAATAGCTACAGGCTTAGGATGACCTCGGCGGTACTCACTAGGAAATGACAAGGCATGCAAGCAACACCCGAATAAGACAAGACTAAATTTGCTAATGCAACACAACAAGTCAAGATCACATATGAATGTATGCAAGTATGTCAAGAGTAAGGTGAGGGTCACTACAGGAAGACCACCAGTTGGCCGAGGTCAATCAGAAGACAGATTAGATCATTGAAAGACTAGTTGAAGGGTTAACTCGGGGAGTTGAGACAAGTCGACAACGAATGTTAGTGCTACAACTACCCGGCCGAAGCGAGACTAATGGCGATATCTGATTCGCCTCCACCCCTCCGGTACCCCAAGTGCCCTGACCCGACCTTGTATGGAGAGGAACCACGACTTTGATTAAGGAGTTCAAGAAGATGAACCGAGAGATTCCAAGGGGCATAGGCCGATGAAAGCGAAGCATGGGTTCTAGGAATGGAGAAACTATTTGAGATCTTTCCCAACCTGAGCCTTCGAGAGGGTGGCATTGGCGCATTCACGTTAGGCGGCGATGCTAGAAGATGGTGGATCTTTGACTCGAGAAGAAAATCTGACTTAACTTGGGCCAAATTTTTGGAGTTATTTTACAACAAGCATTTCCTATCGGTGTTGAGACCGCAAGACCACGGAGTTCAGACTTTGACACGAGGAAACAAAGGCGATGGCGAGAATACCGTGCCTTCACCGAATTGGCGGTATCGCCTCATATAGTCGATGATGAGTATAGGAAAGCCGGGAAGTTTGAAAGCGGTGCGTGGACCAATCTGGGATAAGTCAACATGCTCAACATGCCGACCTATGCGGAGTTTTGGACAAGGCCATTCTTGCGAAGCTAATTTGAACCGATGTCGAGAATCTGAGAGAATCGAGAGGAAGAGCGAGTTATGATAACGCCGAGTTAGTTCAATGCCAAGAAAAGCGAATGTCGGCTCGAGCAACTCGAAGCGGAAGGTAATGCCAAACCGATGTGTGCAAGTTGTGGGAAGTCGTATTCGGGTTTCTTGGTTAGGCGTCGAGCGCTTGTTTTGAGTGTGGAGAAATGGGTCATCGCGTGAGAGGCGTCGAAGTCAAGGATTGATGATGGTAAGAAAAATGGGAGCACCTCGGGCTCTGCACAAGGAAGCAACATCGGAGGACACAGATGAGACAAAGCGGGTTTTCGCGCTAGTGCGGGAGACAGAGAATCTGAGGCGTGAGTGTCGGTATACTCCCAATCTGCTCTCAAGATGCATATATATTGATTGATTCGGGTTCTCGCATTCATTAATATCTGCTAGGTTTGCAGAAGTTAAATACGGAACAAGAACCCCTTGACTATGTGTTATGTGTATCTGCTCCATCTGGGAGAACTATGATTGTTGCATCTATCTATAGGGCATGTGTTATAGTGATTGAGGGTGTAGAATTATTAGTTGATTTGATCCGTTAAACATGACTCACTTTGATGTCATATTAGGAATGGATTGGTTAGTGACAAATCATGCATCTATAAATTGTGTTTGAAGAATGTCACTTGAGACCCCCAAACCAAGCGAGGTTATTTTCCAAGGTAAAGGTAGTGCCCCACCTTACGATTTAGTCCATTAAGGCCTATAAGCTAATTGAAAGGGTGCCATGGCTATTTGTGTAGTATCTTGAGTGATCGAGAATGGAAGTGTTAATTTAGCCGACATCCCGGTTGTTAATGAGTTCTGACGTCTTTCCAAATGAATTGCTGGCCACCTAGTTAATAGAAATAGAGTTTACCGTGGACATCGTCTTGAACACGGTGATCTCCAAGACACCCTATAGGATGGCCCGGCCGAACTTAAGGAATTGAAGGTGCAACTACAAGAATTGTTGGATAAGGGTTTTGTTAGGCGAGCACTTCACCATGGGGAGCACCAGTCTTGTTTGTTAAGAAAAGGATGGCACGCCGTCTTTGCATTGACTACGAGAACTCAACAAGGTAGCGATTAAGAACAAGTACCCGTTGCCTCGGATTGATGATTTGCTAGATCAATTACAAGAAGCACGAGTCTTTTCAAGATTGACCTTAGGTCGGGCTACCACCAGTTGAAGGTTAAGCAGGATATTGAGAAGGCGCTTTTTGAATGAGGTATGGCCACTCACAATTCTGGTAATGCCTTTTGGAGTGACTAGCAGCGGCGGCATTCATGGATTTAATGAGCGAGTCTTCAAGCCCTACCTAGGCGAATTTGTGGTTGTTTTTATTGACGACATATTGATCTATTCAAAGAGTCTGAGCATGAAAGTCATCGAGACTTGCCCTCTGAGACCTTGAGGACAAGAAGTTGTATCACGAAGTTGAGTAAGTGTGAGTTTTGGCTCTCCGGCATTTCATTTTGGGGCATGTGATTAATAAAGGGGTATCTCTGTTGATCGGCAAGATTGAAGCCATAGTAAATTGGCGAAGCCGACCAATGTGTCGGAGGTTTGTAGTTTTCTGGTTTTGGCGAGGTTATTCTGAAAGTTTGTAAGGACTTCTCAAGGATTGCGATGCCATTGACCTGATTGACTCGAGAAAGGAGTGGCGTATGAATGGACGAAGATAGAGAATCGACCTTCCAAGAGTTGAAGACAAGATTAGTTACAACACGGTTCTTGTACTTCCATCAAGTAATGAAGAATTTCATATTTTTAGCGATGCTTCACATAAGGGTTTGGGTTGTGTATTAATGCAAGGAGGTAAGGTCATAGCATATGCATCTCGCTTGTTGAAACCTCACGAGAAGAATTATCCTACCCATGATTTAGAGCTAGCGGTAGTGGTGTTCGCTTTGAAGATTTGGCGTCATTACTTGTATGGAGCTTCTTGCCAAGTTTTCACGGATCACAAGAGTTTGAAGTACTTATTTACTCGAAGGAACTAAATTTGAGGCAGAGAAGATGGCTGGAATTATTGAAGGACTACGACATGCAGATTCAGTACCACCCAGGCAAGGCCAACTTAGTAGCCGATGCACTAAGCAGGAAGACAATGGGAACTTTGGCGTGTTTAGCCATGATCTCAGCGGAGCCGACCATCATTGAAGAAGTAAAAGCAAGGCAAATGGAGGATGAGTTCCTGAAGAAGGTGACCGATGAGATTAACACGGGCGAGGTCGGGTTACACTTTTGAGAATGGAGTGCTTAAGTTGAAGGAAGACTATCGTGGCGGCGTTCGAAATTGAAAAAGAAGATTTTGCAAGAAGCCCACAACTCCAAATTTGCGTTCATCCGAAGCACCAAGATGTATCAAGATGTGAAGCGGACTTCGGTGGCCAAATATGAAAAGAGAAATAGCCGAGTTCGTATTCCAGTGTTTGTGTTGTCAACAAGTGAAAGCGGAGCACCAGAGACTAGCAGGACTCCTTCAACCCCTGCCAATTCCTGAATGGAAATGGGAGCACATCTCCATGGATTTCGTGGTGGGTTTGCGAAGACACAAAAGGAATGGATTCAATCTGGGTTATAGTTAGCAGTTTACTAAGTCGACACACTTCTTGCTGTGAAGACTACATTCAATCTTAGGCCGACTTGCGGCGTACATGAATGAGATCATCGGACTTCATGGTGTCCGATGTCCATTATATCGTCAAGAGATTCGAAGTTCGTTTCTAGATTTTGGCGAGAACTGCGAGAGAGCCTTGGGGCGGGTTGAAGTTTAGCACAGCTTTTCACCTCCAGACCGATGGGCAAACGGAAAGAATTATTCAGACACTTGAGGATATGCTCAGATTGTGCATGTTAGATTTCAAGGGAAGTTGGGAACGGCATTTGCCACTAGTAGAATTTGCGTACAACAACAGTTATCAAGCCAGCATTGGCATGGCACCATATGAAGCTTTGTATGGAAGGGAGTGCAGGTCGCCGATATGTTGGACGAGGTGGGAGAATCTGACCTTGATTGGCGCCGAGCTCGTGCAAGAAAGCGAAAAGATTAAGCTCATTCAGCAGAGGATCAAAACCGCCGAGCCAGAAGAGTTATCTGCGTCGAGAGGAGAAGGAGCTAGAATTGAAGTTGGGGATCATGTATTTTGAAAATCTCGCCGACAATAGGGTTACAAGATTTGGGAAGAAAGGTAGCGACACCCGATATCTGGGGCCGTTCGAAATTCTTGAAAGGATCAACCCGTTGCCTCTGAGACTTGCTCTACTTGATTTAAGCCAAGTCCTAGCGTGTTCCATGTTCGATGTTGAGGAAGTACATCCGAGATCACTTGCATATAATTGACCATTCGGGAATCGCGGTTGATGAGGACTTGGGCTATGAGGAGAAACCAATGAGGATTATTGATAGACAAGTGAGGCAGTTGAGAAGCAAATCGATACCAATGGTAAAGGTTGAATGAAAGGAGCACTATAGTGCGGAAGCCACATGGGAAAAGGAAGAGGACGTGAGAATCCGTTATCCAGAGTTATTTGTGGAGCAAGGTAACTCAAGTTTGGGGACCAAACTTCTTTAAGGAGGGTAGACTGTAGTGACCCTCACCTTACTCTTGTCATACTTGCATACATTTATATGTGATCGACTTGTTGTGTTACATTAGCAAATTTAGTCTTGTCTTATTTGGATGTTGCTTTCGTATGCCTTGTCATTTCTGGTGTGTATGTGTTTGGTAGGGTCATCTTGAGCCTAGGTCACCCTTTTGATACCCTTACATTCGGGACCACCTTAGGATTTCTTTGTTAACCTCCACCTTTGTCGACATATTGGCGAGATGATTATCATCTAAATTTGAGGTGTGTATCGCCAAGGTAGAGATGTGTATTATTTGGGCGAGATGTTAACCTTGTGCGAAGTGATCTTGTCTGAGTGGCATGACATAGGCCGAGGTGTGTACGGCTTAGTCAAGTGTTGTTCTTCCTAGCGAGATCATTGATCCTTGACTTGCGAAGTTTTGTCCTTAGCAGTCATTGTCCCTTTGTTGCGAAGTCTTGTTGTTAGCGATGTCATTACTTCTTTGGAGTCCCTTGCCGCCTAGCTTGTTGAACACGCTTTGTCATAGACTTGTCTTGTCAATCTATCACCTTTTGAGAGAACCAATCAACCGTTGCCCGTGTCGGTGAGTGTTAAATCGGCGGCGAGAAAAGAAACCCTCATTTTGTAATGTTCTTGTTTTGGAGTAGAGAGAGGCTCTAGAAGAGAAGGAAGAATTTTAGAGTGAGAAAGTGAGTAGCAAGCTTGATCCTTAGAGTTCAAACCGTTGGATTGAGTATTGAGGTTAGAATCTTGATCAACTCTTGTTGTTCTTATTGATCATCTAGTTGCATTGCATGATTGAGTATGTTTTGAATGCCATACATTGATTTAAAGGCTGGTTTTAGAGAGAAAGTTGGTATTCTTGTGTTCTTGAGGAAAAGCCTTGTTTAATCAGAAAGTTTGCAACAAGTTACATGCTTTTGTGTTTGTTTTTCCAAAGATCTTCTAGTATGGGCACCGGGTTCATGATTTGAACTCATAGCATGAAATCTCAAATTTTGTAATAACAAGTTATGATCCTTGCATTCATCTTCTTCATGATCTTCATGTTCATGTTCTTTATGTTCTTGGCAGAGGGAAAACCCGAGTTTTCCGACCTCATTCTTTAATGGCCCTCGGGACCACACCTCGGCGGAAAGGTGTGGGACCTCGGCCAAGACTTGGTTAGTGCCCCGCATGTTTCCCCGAGGTGGGAGACAGTGTCTGGTTTGATTTGACTTAGTTCTTGGAGAATGCGAGATCATTTGCATTCATATAAAATTTGTTTGAGTGTGCAATCAACATATTTCTGCCATGTGTTTGTAGGACTTGGACTTGCCTTGACCCCGACGTTCGAAGGAATAAGTGAGTGGTATTTTAATAAAGATATGTTATGAAGCTTTGATAAAGCCTTGTTTTGTCTTGTTTGGAAATTATTTACAAGCATGAATGATTATTCCTACTTGCAATAAGTATTATATCTTGTTTGATGACATTCTCGGAAGTCAAGTATGTGCTAGGGGACTATAAGCATTTGTAGCACAAAGTTTGGAAGTCCGTATGTGCTAGGGGACTATAAGCATTTGTAGCACAAGTCCTTAGTGTCAGGGGACTATAATGCAACGACACCCTTGTTTAGAGATCTCTCTTGTCTTGTCTTGTTTTGCCTTGCCAGCAGCGGTTTTACAGCGTGGGCTTGTTGGTCGAGATGTCATCTCTTGTATTATATTGATGTAAGTAAACATCCTTGAAGCTTGAAGGATTTGATAGATGAGCTTGATTTGTTCCATGATTTGTTTTATTAAAAGACCTCGGATATCATTCATGTAAACCCTTTATTAATTATGCCATTCACTTTGAGTATCCAAGCTCACCCTCTCTATATATATATGTAGGTGATGGCGGCGGCGTGGCGCCTAGGTGTGCTTGCCGATGTGTTTTGGATTCATGTTTTGCAACATCTTGAAGATTATGCTTCTTTGTTATTTCCTGTATTTTGTAATTGATGGCGAAGCCTTTTAGTCAAGATGTAATCTTTGTACTCCATTTTGTTGTATTAAAGCTATTTTGAGATGAATGTCATTCCATTTAACTTAACCTTTGCTCTTATGGACTACTTGGTTTTTATTTATTGCTTCGCATTTGTAAGCCCCATATGTTTACTCGATTTGTCGTGTGTGATCTTGTAAGTGGCCTTTGGTAGTCTCGAATCTTGGCCATCATGGCACCATCCTACTAGAGGCGGGATGGGGTCGTGGCAGTATAGTGGTTTCTTAAATGAACTTCCATTTTAATTTTATTCAATTTCCATTTTATTCAATTTCCATTTCTATTCAAGCGCCTTTTTTATTTAATTTGCAAATAGATCGTTAAGGTATAGTGGTTTCTTGAATGAACCTCCATTTTTAATTTTATCGACATCCATTTTATTTTTATTCAACTTCCATTTTTATTTTTACTCAACTTTCATTTCTATTCAATTTCCATTTTTATTCAACTTTCATTTTTATTCAATTCTATTTTCTATTCAACTTCCATTTTAATTTTATGCAAGTTGAGTATTTTTATTCAATTTCTTTTTCTATTCAACTTATTTTTTTAATTTACAAATAAATCGTTAAGGTATAGTGGTTTCTTGAATGAACTTCCATTTTTAATTTTATACAACTTCTATTTTTATTTTTATTCAATTTCCATTTCTATTCACCTTCCTTTTTATTTTTATTCAACTTCCATTTTATTCAATTTCCTTTTGTATTCAACTTCTTTTTTATTTAATTTCCAAATAGATCGCTACGGTATAGTGGTTTCTTCAATGACCTTCCATTTTAATTTTACGCAACTTCCATTTTTATTTTTATGCAACTTTCATTTTAAATTTATGCAACTTCCATTTTTAATTTTATTCAACTTCCATTTTATTTGATTTCCTTTTCTATTCAACTTTATTTTTATTCAATTTCCATTTTATTCAATTTCCATTTCTATTCAACTTCTTTTTTATTTAATTTGAAATAGATTGTTAAGGTATTGTGGTTTCTTAAATGAACTTCCATTTTAATTTTATTCAATTTCCATTTTTATTCAATTTCCATTTCTATTCAACTTCCTTTTTATTTAATTTGCAAATAGATCGTTAAGGTATAATGGTTTCTTGAATGAACCTCCATTTTTAATTTTATCGACATCCATTTTTATTTTTATTCAACTTCCATTTTATTTTTACTAAACTTTCATTTCTATTCAATTTCCATTTTTATTCAACTTCCATTTTTAGTCAATTCTATTTTCTATTCAACTTCCATTTTAATTTTATGCAAGTTGAGTATTTTTATTCAATTTCTTTTTCTATTCAACTTATTTTTTTAATTTACAAATAAATCGTTAAGGTATAGTGGTTTTTGAATGAATTTCCATTTTTAATTTTGTGCAACTTCTATTTTTATTTTTATTCAATTTCCATTTCTATTCACCTTCCTTTTTATTTTTATTCAACTCCCATTTTATTCGATTTCCTTTTGTATTCAACTTCTTTTTTATTTAATTTCCAAATAGATCGCTACGGTATAGTGGTTTCTTCAATGACCTTCCATTTTTAATTTCACGCCTTCCATTTTTGTTTTTATGCAACTTTCATTTTTAAATTTATGCAACTTCCATTTTAATTTTATTCAACTTCCATTTTATTTGATTTCCTTTTCTATTCAACTTTATTTTTATTCAATTTCCATTTTTATTCAACTTCTTTTTTTATTTAATTTCCAAATAGATCGTTAAGGTATAGTGGTTTCTTAAATGAACTTCCATTTTAATTTTATTCAATTTCCATTTCTATTCAACTTCCTTTTTTATTTAATTTGCAAATAGATCGTTAAGGTATAGTGGTTTCTTGAATGAACCTCCATTTTTAGTTTTATGCGACATCCATTTTTAATTTTATTCAACTTCCATTTTATTTTTACTCAAATTTCATTTCTATTCAATTTCCATTTTTATTCAACTTCCATTTTTATTCAATTCTATTTTCTATTCAACTTCCATTTTAATTTTATGCAAGTTGAGTATTTTTATTCAATTTCTTTTTCTATTCAACTTATTTTTTTAATTTACAAATAAATCGTTAATGTATAGTGGTTTCTTGAATGAACTTCTATTTTTAATTTTTTAACTTCTATTTTTATTTTTATTCAATTTCCATTTCTATTCACCTTCATTTTTATTTTTATTCAACTTCCATTTTTATTCAATTTCCTTTTGTATTCAACTTCTTTTTTATTTAATTTCCAAATAGATTGTTAAGGTATAGTGGTTTCTTGAATGAACTTCAATTTTTATTTTATGCAACTTGCATTTTATTCAATTTTGTTTTCTATTGACTTCCTTTTTTATTTAATTTCCAAATAGATCGTTAAGTTATAGTGGTTTCTCGAATGAACTTCCATTTTTATTCAATTTTCTTTTTTATTCAACTTCATTTTTTTATTCAATTTCCAAATAGATCGTTAAGGTATAGTGGTTTTTTGAATGAACTTCGATTTTTATTTTATTCAACTTCCATTTTAATTTTTATCCAACTTTCTTTTTTTATTTTATGCAACTTTCTTTTTTATTTTATTCAATTTCAAGTTTTATTCAATTTCCATTTTTGTTCAATTTCCTATTCTATTCAACTTCATTTTTTTTATTTACTTTCCAAATAGATTGTTAAGGTATAGAAATGGAAATTGGATAAAAATAAATTGAATAAAAAGTGAAATTGAATAAAAACAAAATGGATGTTGAAAAAAATTGAATAAAATAGATGTTGAACAAAAATGGAAGTTGCATAAAATGAAAAAGAAGTTGAATGGAGAAGAAATTAACTTCCATTTTTATTTTTATGCAACTTCCATTTCTATTTTTATTCAACTCACTTTTTTATTCGACTTCCTTTTTTATTTAATTTCCTTCTCTATGCAACTTACATTTTTAATTTTATGCTACTTCTTTTTTTGTTTAATTTCCAAATAGATCGTTAAGGTATAGTGGTTTCTTGAATGAATTTCCATTTTTAATTTTAGGCAACTTACATTTTTATTCAATTTTGTTTTCTATTCAACTTCCTTTTTTATTTAATTTCTAAGTAACTCATTAAGTTATAGTGGTTTCTTGAATGACATCCTTTTCTATTCAACTTCCTTTTTTTTTTTAATTTCCAAATAGATCGTTAAGCTATAGTGGTTACTTGGAAGAACTTCCATTGTTAATTTTATGCAACTTTCATTTTTATTCGATTTCCTTTTCTATTCAACTTCCATTTTTATTCAATTTCCTTTTTAATTTTATTCGACTTCTATTTTTATTCAATTTCCATTTCTATTCAAATTCCTTTTTTCTTTAATTTCCAAATAGATTGTTAGGGTTTCTTTTTTATTTAATTTCCAAATAGATCGTTAAGGTATTTTGGGATCTTGAATGAACTTCGATTTTTATTTTTATTCAACTTCCAAATAGATCGTTAAGGTATAGTGGTTTCTCGAATGAACTTCCATTTTTATTTTTACTCAACTTCCATTTTTATTCAATTTCCTTTTCTATTCAACTTCATTTTTATTTAATACCCAATAGATCGTTACGGTATAGTGGTTTTTTGAATGAACCTCCATTTTTAATTTTATTCAACTTCCATTTTTATTCAACTTCCTTTTCTATTCAACTTCCATTTTTATTTTTATGCAACTTTTATTTTTATTTTTATTCAACTTCCATTTTTATTCAATTTCCATTTTATTCTACTTCAACTTTTATTAGTTTTAATTTTATGCAACTTCCATTGTTATTTTATTCAACTTCAATTTTATTCAATTTCCTTTTCTATTCGACTTTCTTTTTTATTTTTATTCAATTTCCTTTTCTATACCTTAACGATCTATTTGGAAATAAAATAAAAAAGAAATTGTTAAATAAAATTGGAAGTTCAATAAAATTAAAAATGGAAGTTGAGTAAAAATAAAAATGGAAGTTCATTCAAGAAACCACTATACCTTAACGATCTATTTGGAAAGTAAATAAAAAAGGAAATTGAATAAAAATTGAAGTAGAATAAAAATAAAAATGAAAGTTCATTTAAGAAACCACTATACCTTAACGATCTATTTGAAAATTAAATAAAAAAAGAAGTTGAATAAAAAAGTGAATTTAATAAAAATGGAAGTTGAATAAAAATAAAAATGGAAGTTGCATAAAATTAAATAATAAAATGAAGGTGAATAGAAAAGAAAATTGCATAAAAAGGATGTTGAATATAATTAAAAATGGAAGTTGCATCCATTTTTATTCAACTTCCTTTTTTATTTAATTTCCAAAAGGAAGTTGAATAGAAAAGGAAATTGGATAAAAATGCAAGATGAATAAAATGGAAGTTGAAGAAAAATAAAAAAGGAAGTTGAATAGAAAAGGAAATTAAAGAAAAAAAGAAGTTGAATAGAAATGGAAGTTGAATAAAATTGAATAAAAATGGAAGTTGAATAGAAAAGTAAATTGAATAAATATGGAAGTTGAATAAAAATAAAAAAGGAAGTTGAACAAAATTAAAAATTGAAAGTTCATTCAATATCACTATACCTTAACGATCTAGTTTGAAATTAAATAAAAAGGAAGTTGAATAAAAATGGATGTTGAATAAAAATGAAAATGGAAATTGAATAAAAATAAAAATGTAAGTTGAATAGAAAAGAAAATTGGATAAAAATGCAAGATGAATAAAAACAAAAATGGAAGTTGAATAAAAATAAAAAAGGAAGTTGAATAGAAAATGGAAATTGAATAAAAATAAAAATAAAAATGGAAGTTCATTCAAGAAACCACTATATCTTAACGATCTATTTGAAAATTAAATAAAAAATGGAAGTTGAATAAAAATATAAATGGTAGTTGCATATAATTAATAATAGAAGTTCATTCTAGAAGCCACTATACCTTAGTGCTCTATTTGGAAATTGAATAAAAAAGAAAGTTGAATAGAAAGGAAAGTGAATAAAAATAGAAAAGGAAATTGAATAAACCACTATACCATAAAGATCTATTGGGAAATTAAATCAAAAAGGAAGTTAAATAGAAAAGAAAATTGAATATAAATGGAAGTTGCATAAAATTAACAATGTAAGTTCATTCAAGAAACCATAATACCTTAACGATCTATTTGGAAATTAAATAAAAAATGAAGTTGAATAGAAATAAAATTGAATAAATATGAAAGTTGAATAAAATAAAATGGTAGTTGCATAAAATTAACAATGGAAGTTAATTCAAGAAACCACTATACCGTAACGATCTATTTGGAAATTAAATAAAAAAGGCAATTGAATTGAAAGGGAAATTAAATAAAAACGACTATACCTTAACGATTTACTTGGAAATTAAATAAAAAATGAAGTTGAATAGAAAAGGAAGTTGAATAGAGAAGGAAGTTGCATAAAATTAAAAATGAAAGTTCTTTCAAAAAACCACTATACCTTAACGATCTATTTGGACATTAAATAAAAATGGAAGTTGAATGGAAAAGTAAATTAAATAAAAACAAAAATGGAAGTTGCAAAGAATTAAAAATTGAAGTTGAATAAAAAAAAAAAAAAAGAAGAGGTTGAATAGAAAAGGAAGTTGAATAAAAATAAAAATGGAAGTTCATTCAGTCAACCACTATACCTTAACGATCTATTTGAAAATCGAATAGAAATGAAGTCAAATAGAAAAGGAAATTGGATAAAATTGGAAGATGAATAAAAATAAAAATGGAAGTTGCATAAAATTAACAATGGAAGTTGCATAAAATTAACAGGAAGTTGAATAGAAATGTAAATTCAATAAAAATGGAAGTTCATTCAAGAAAGCATTCTAAACGTTCTATTTGGAAATTAAATAAAAAGGAAGTTGAATAGAAAAGGAAATTGAATAAAAATGGAAGTTCATTCCAGAAACCACTGTACCTTAACGATCTATTTGGAAATTAAATAAAAAATGAAGTTGAATAAAAATAAAAATGGAAGTTCATTCAAAAAACTAGTATACCTTAACGATCTATTTGAAAATTAAACAAAAAATGAAGTTGAATAGAAAAGGAAATTGAATAAAAATGGAAGTTGAATAAAAATAAAAATGAAAGTTGCATAAAATTAAAAATGGAAGTTCATTGAAGAAACCATTATGCTTCAACGATCTATTTGGAAATTAAATTAAAAAATGAAGTTGAATTGAAAAAGAAATTGAATAAAATCGGAAGTTGAATAAAATTGAAAATGGAAGTTGAATAAAATTAAAAATGGAAGTTCATCAAGAAACCACTATACCTTAACGGTCTATTTGGAAATTAAATAAAAAAGGAAGTTGAATAGACAAGGAAATTGAATAAAAAAATGAAGTTGCATAAAATTAAAAATTGAAGTTCATTCAAGAGACCACTCTTATAGCGCCCTCGAAATAATATATAAAACCCATCATTTAGACATGCAATGATATAAGAGAAATCAACACCTTTCTATTCATGAGTAGTTCTTACTTGATATTACATGTTAACAACAAAAGCAAATGCCCTAAGGGCTTCTGACTTTCAAGTCAACACTTGGTTACAAAAAGAAGAGTACTAACTCTATACAAAATAAGCCCTTGGCTTGGTATACATGTAACACAAGCAAAATAATCAAAAAGAGTCTTCAACTCCCACAAGCATCAAGCTATGCCCTTTGAGGTGGCATGCTACCTATACTGAAAGTGATGTCCCATAAAGGGTGAGCCAGCGCATGATGAGATATAGTAAACACAATATGAGAAGTAAATAAGGCGTTAGCAAATGATAAATGTTTGACTCACATAAATCAATTCATATACCCTTTTCACTACATGACCAAAGTGTCCATGTTATATTTCATTTTCCATTTCTTACCAAATTGAGAATTTACAACTCTGACCCCGAACGGCCAACAATTTCATGAGGTAGTAACTCATATTAAACATTTCCCACTTCACAATATATAAGCATATTAGCTATGTCAATACTTAGGTAGATAAGCGTATGAGCTCTATCAACAATTCAGCGAGATAAGCATATTAGCTCTATCAACACTTCCATAGATAAGCATATGAGCTCTATCAATACATCATTAGATAAGCATAAGATTTGTATCTCTGAGTCCATCCTATCTCCTCCTAAACACTATCGGTTTAGAGGTCCATCCCTATCTTCCCTAAACAGTGGAGTACATTCCTCTCTCCTCCCACAACACTACGTATATACCGCATTTTTTAAAGTGAGCGATTTATTAATCGACTCTACTATTCCAACTCATAATGAGTCACTATCATTATATTCAACTCAATTTCTCAAATCCATAGCTTTCCCAAATTAATTATACCAATTAATTTATATACAAATTTGGGCTTTCTTCCTCATCTTTCAATATTAACCCAATGGTTCAAATATCTACTATCAACAACAATAACATCATTTTGAAACCCAAAATACATATTTAAGAATCAAAATAACAAAACCCTCTTTTGTATCTTTTGAAACCCTAAGTTCCAAAACCAACCATTTAAACAACAAGCTCAAAAGCTAGGTCAAAACCCATAAGAGTGGTAGGAATCCCTACCTCAAATCCGAACCCAAGGGAAGAAGATGAAGAAATTGAAGATGCTTCAAATCCCAAAATTTTAGGATCAAAAGATAGCCCTCGACGATCAACACAACTTTTATAAAGGCCCAAGGTGAAATCACTCCTACTAGATCAATACATATAGAAGTTGATTTTTAGTGAGAAAAAGC
The DNA here is from genome assembly GCA_025200525.1 of Camellia lanceoleosa. Classification (NCBI taxonomy): domain Eukaryota; kingdom Viridiplantae; phylum Streptophyta; class Magnoliopsida; order Ericales; family Theaceae; genus Camellia; species Camellia lanceoleosa. The sequence goes on along the minus strand of JANUSC010000293.1, from coordinate 254,003 downwards.
TCTCAAATGGCTTTTTGAAAAAAGTAAGAGAGAAAGGGCGTTGAAAAGTGATTCAAAAATGGAATCTGAAGTTGTTATAAAATCGCCCTTCGGCGTGGAAACCCGCTCGGCGTCACTCCTGAACTCATGCTCGGCGTCCAAACTACGCTCGGCGCGGATCACCTCCAGAACTTTTGCTAAACCGGATCCTCGCTCGGCGTAAAACTCCCGCTCGAGCATCACGCCTGGTGGCCTCGGCGTCAAAACTCACCTTCGATCGTCCAACGAAGAAATCTTGGGAGATGGAAAATCACGCTCGGCGTCAAAACTCCCCACTCGGCGGAGCAACAACGAAGGGCCCGCTCGGCGTCAAAAGCTCGCTCGGCGTGAAGGCTAATTTCTTGGCAACTACTTTTGATTTCTAAGCTCAACCAACTTTGTTTCAAACACCTTATGGAACCCAAGACTCAAATACAAAAGAGTAAAGGATGTAAACAAGATATACACAACAACCAACTCCACGGAACCTAAGTCGGATACAACAATTAAAGAAAGGAAAGCGGGATCACTATAACTCTACCTTAACGATCTATTTGGAAAGATCTTTAAGGTATAGTGATTTCTTGAATGAACTTCTATTTTATTTTTATTCAACATCCATTTTATTCAAATTCCTTTTCTATTCAACTTCAATTTTTAATTTTATGCAACTTCTATTTTTATTTTATTCAACTTCCATTTTAATTTTATTCAACTTCCATTTTATTCAATTTCTTTTCTATTCAATTTCCTTTTCTATTTAATTTCCAAATAGATCGTTAAGATATAGTGGTTTCTTTGAAAGAATTTCCATTTTATTTTATTCAACTTCCATTTTTATTCAATTTCTTTTTCTATTCAATTTCCTTTTCAATTTAATTTCCAAATAGATCGTTAAGGTATAGTGGTTTCTTTGAAAGAACTTCCATTTTTATTTTTATTCAACTTTCATTTTTATTCAATTTCCTTTTCTATTCAACTTCCTTTTCTATTTAATTTTCAAATAATTCATTAAGGTATAGTGGTTTCTTGAATGAACTTCCATTTTATTTTATTCAACTTCCATTTTATTCAATTTCATTTTCTATTCAACTTCTTTTTTTATTTAATTTCCAAGTAAATTGTTAAGGTATAGTGGTTTCTTGAATGAAATTCCATTTTTATTTTTAGGCAACTTCCATTTATGTTTTTATTCAATGTCCTTTTCTATTCAAATTACTTTTCTATTCAACTTCCTTTTTTATTTAATTTTCAACTTTTTATTCAATAGAAACCACTGTACCTTAACGATCTATTTGGAAATTAAATAAAAAATAAAGATGAATAAAATAAAAAAAATGGAAGTTGAATAAAAATATAAATGGAAGTTGCATAAAATAAAAAAGGATGTCGCATAAAATTAAAAATGGAAGTTCATTTTTTTATTTACTTTCCCAATAGATTGCTAAGTTATACTGGTTTATTTTTTATTTTATGCAACTTCCATTTATATTTTTATTCAACTTCCATTTCTTTTTTATTTCTATTCATCTTCATTTTTTATTTAATTTCCAAATAGATCGTTAAGGTATAGTGGTTTCTATTGAATAAAAAGTTGAAAATTAAATAAAAAAAGTTGAATAGAAAATGTGGAATAGAAAGAAATTGACTAAAAACAAAAATGGAAGTTGCCTAAAATAAAAATGGAAGTTCATTCAGAAAACCACTATACCTTAACGATTTACTTAGAAATTAAATAAAAAGGAAGTTGAGCGAAAAGGAAATTGAATAAAAATTGAAGTTGAATAAAAATAAAAATGGAAGTTCATTCAAAAAACCACTATACCTTAATGAATTATTGGGAAATAACATAAAAAAGGAAGTTAACAAGAAAAGTAAATTGAAAAAAAATTGAAGATGAATAAAAATAAAAATGGAAGTTCTTTCAAAAGAAACCACTAAACCTTAACGATCTATTTGGAAATTAAATAGAAAAGGAAATTGAATAAAAATGGAAGTGCCATAAAATTAAAAATCGAAGTTGAATAAAAATAAAAATAGAGCTGCATAAAATTAAAAATTGAAGTTGAATAAAAAAGAATTGAATAGAAAAGGAAATTGAATAAAATGGATGTTGAATAAAATAAAAATAAAAGTTCATGCAAGAAACCACTATACCTTAAAGACTTTTCCAAATAGATCGTTAAGTTAGAGTGGTCTCTTGAATGAACTTCAATTTTAATTTATGCAACTTCATTTTATTCAACTTCCTTTTTATTTAATTTCCAAATAGACCGTTAAAAGTATAGTGGTTTCTTGATTGAACTTCCATTTTAATTTTATTCAACTTTCATTTTAATTTTATTCAACGTCTGATTTTATTCAATTTCTTTTCTATTCAACTTCCATTTTTATTTAATTTCCAAATAGATCGTTAAGGTATAGTGGTTTCTTCAATGAACTTCCATTTTCAATTTTATGCAACTTCCATTTTTATTTTATTCAACTTCCATTTTATTCAATTTCCTTTTCTATTCAACTTCTTTTTTGTTTAATTTCCAAATAGATCGTTAAGGTATAGTGATTTTTTGAATGAAATTCCATTTTAGTTTTATTCAACTTCATTTTTATTTAATTTCCAAATAGATCGTTAAGGTATAGTGGTTTCTTGAATGAACTTCTATTTTATTCAATTTCCTTTTCTATTCAACTTCCTTTTTATTTAGTTTCCAAATAGATCGTTAAGATATAGTGCTTTCTTGAATGAACTTCAATTTTATTTTACTCAACTTCCATTTTATTCAATTTACTTTTCTATTCAACTTCCATTTTATTCAATTTTCTTTTTTATTCAATTTCTGTTCTATTTAATTTCCAAATAGACCGTTAAGGTATAGTGGTTTCTTGAATGAACATCAATTTTATTTTTATTGAACTACTATTTTTTATTCAATTTCCTATTCTATTCAACTTCCTTTTTATTTAATTGCCAAATAGATCGCTAAGGTATAGTGGTTTCCAAATAGATCGTTAAGATATAGTGGTTTTTAAATGAACTTCTATTATTATTTTTATTCAACTTCTACTTTTATCCAATTTCTTTTCTATTCAACATCCTTTTTTATTATTATTTCCTTTTCTATTCAACTTCATTTTTAATTTTATGCAACTTTCATTTTATTCAATTTTGTTTTCTATTCAACTTCTTTTTATTTAATTTTCACTTCCATTTTATTCAATTTCTTTTCTATTTAATTTCCAAATAGATCGTTAAGGTATAATGGTTTCTTGAATGAACTTCCATTATTATTTTTATGCAAATTCCATTTTATTTTATTCAACTTTCATTTTTATTTAATTTCCAAATAGATCGTTAAGGTATAGTGGTTTCTTGAATAAACTTCCATTTTTAATTTTATGCAACTTCCATTTTTATTCAATTTCCTTTTCTATTCAACTTCCTTTTTCATTCAACTTCCATTTTTATTCAACTTCCATTTTTATCCAATTTTCTTTTCAATTCAACTTCCTTTTTATTCAATTTTATTTTCTATTCAACTTCATTTTTTACTTAATTTTCAAATAGATCGTTAAAGTATATTGGTTTTTGGTGAGCGCATACAAGAAACCACTATACCATAAAGTTCTATTGAAATTAAATCAAAAAGTTTAATAGAAAAGAAAATGAATAAAAAATTACATAAATAACAATGTAAGTTCATTCAAGAAACCATAATACCTTAACGATTTATTTGGAAATTAAATAAAAAAAGACGTTGAATAGAAAAGTAAATTGAATAAATATGAAAGTTGAATAAAATAAATGATAGTTGCAAAAAATTAACAATGGAAGTTGATTCAAGAAACCACTATACCTTAACGATCTATTTGAAAATTAAATAAAAACGGCAGTTGAATTGAAAGGAAAATTAAATAAAAACCACTATACCTTAACGATTTACTTGGAAATTAAATAAAAAATGAAGTTGAATAGAGAAGGAAGTTGAATAAAATTAAAAATGGAAGCTCTTTCAAAACACCACTATACCTTAACGATCTATTTGGACATTAAATAAAAATGGAAGTTGAATAGAAAAGTAAATTAAATAAAAACAAAAATGGAAGTCGCAAAAAATCAAAAATTGAAGTTGAATAAAAAAAAAAGAGGTTGAACAGAAAAGGAAGTTGAATAAAAACAAAAATGGAAGTTCATTTAATAAACCACTATACCTTAACGACCTATTTGAAAATCGAATAGAAATGAAGTCGAATAGAAAAGGAAATTGATTTCTTGAATGAACTTGCATAAAATTAACGACGAAAGTTGAACAAAAATAAAAATGGAAGTTGCATAAAATTAAAAATGGAAGTTCAATCAAGAAACCACTATACCTTAACGATCTATTTGGAAATTAAATAAAAAAGGAAGTTGAATAGAAAACAAAAATGAATAGAAAAGAAAATTGCATAAAAATTAAAAATGGAAGTTGAATAAAATTTAACATTGGAAGTTCATTCATGAAACCATTATACCTTAGCGATCTATTTGGAAATTAAATATAAAAAAAAAGGAAGTTGAATACAAATGGAAGATGAACAAAAATAAAAATGGAAGTTGCATAAAATTAAAAATGGAAGTTGAATAAAATTTAACATTGGAAGTTCATTCAAGAAATCACTATACCTTAGCGATCTATTTGGAAATTAAATAAAAAAATGAAGTTGAATACAAATGGAAGATGAATAAAAATAAAAATGGAAGTTGCATAAAATTAAAAATGGAAGTTGAATAAAATTTAACATTGGAAGTTCATTCAAGAAACCACTATACCTTAGCGATCTATTTGGAAATTAAATAAAAAAAGGAAGTTGAATACAAATGGAAGATGAATAAAAATAAAAATGGAAGTTGCATATAATTAAAAATGGAAGTTGAATAAAATTTAACATTGGAAGTTCATTCAAGAAACCACTATACCTGAGCGATCTATTTGGAAATTAAATAAAAAAGGAAGTTGAGTACAAATGGAAGATGAATAAAAATAAAAATGGAAGTTGTATATAATTAAAAATGGAAGATCATTCAAGAAACCACTATACCCTAACGATCTATTTGGAAATTAAATAAAAAAAGGACGTTGAATAGAAAAGGAAATTTAATAAAAAAGAAAGTTGAATAAAATTAACAGTGGAAGTTCATTCAAGAAACCACTATAGCTTAACAATTTATTTGTAAATTAAAAAAAAAGAGAAAGTTGAATAGAGAAGGAAATTCAATAAAAATAGAAGTCGAATAAAAATAAAAATGGAAGTTCATTCAAGAAAAGAATATACCAAAACGATCTATGTGGAAATTAAATAAAAAATGGAAGTTGAATAAAAATGGAAATTGAATAAAAAGTGAAGTTGAATAAAATTAAAAACTGCAAGTTGCCTAAAATTACAAATGGAAGTTACATAAAATTAACAATGTAAATTCATTTAAGAAACCACTATACCTTAACGATCTATTTGGAAATTAAATAAAAAAGGAAGTTGAATAGAAAAGTAAATTGAATAAAAATGGAAGTTGAATAAAAATGTAGTTGAATAAAATGGAAATTGAATAAAAATAAAAATGAAAGTTGCATAAAATTAACAATGGAAGTTCATCGAAGAAACCACTATACCTTAACGATCTATTTGGAAATTGAATAGAAAAGGAAATTGAATAAAAATGGAAGTTGAATAAAAATAAAAATTGAAGATGAATAAAAATTAAAATGGAAGTTGAATAAAAATAAAAATGAAAGTTGCATAAAATTAACAATGGAAGTTCATTCAATAAACCACTATAACTCAACGATCTATTTGGAAATTAAATAAAAAATGGACGTTGAATAGAAAATGAAATTGAATAAAAACAAAAATGGAAGTTGAATAGAAAAGGTAATTGAATAAAAATGAAAGTTGTATAAAATTAAAAATGAAAGTTCATTGAAGAAACCATAATACCTTAACAATCTATTTGGAAATTAAATAAAAAAATGTAGTTGAATAGAAAAGGAAATTGAATAAAAATGGAAGTTGCATAAAATTAAGAATGGAAGTTGAATACAAATAAAAATGGAAATTCAATAAAATAAAAATGAAAGTTCATTCAAGAAACCATTATACCTTAGCGATCTATTTGGCAATTAAATAAAAAACAATGTTGAATAGAAAAGTAAGTTGAATAGAAAAGACAATTGAATAAAAACGGAAGTTGCATAAAATTAAAAATAGAAGTTGCATAAAAATAAAAATCGAAGTTCATTCAAGAAACCACTATACCTTAACGATCTATTTGAAAATTAAATAAATAAAAAAATTGAATAAAAATAGAAGTTGAATAAAAATAAAAATGGAAGTTTATTCAAGAAACCACTATACCTTGACGATAGCTTAACGGTCTATTTGAAAATTAAATAAAAAAATGAAGTTGAATAGAAAAGGAAATTGAACTTCCATTTTTATTTTTATTAAACTTCCACTTTTATTCAATTTCTTTTCTATTCAACTTCCTTTTGATTTAATTTCCCAATAGATCATTCAAGATCACACTATACCTTAACGATTTATTTGGAAAAGGAAATTGAATAGAAAAGGAAATTGTATAAAAATAGAAGTTGAGTACAAATAAAAATAGAAGTTGTATAAAATAAAAAAGGAAGTTGAATAAAAATAAAAAAAGAAGATGAATAGAAAAGGAAATTAAATAAAAAATGAAGTTGAATAGAAAAAGAAATTGAATAAAAATGGAAGTTGCCTAAAATTAACAATGGAAGTTAATTCAAGAAACCACTCTACCTTAACGATTTATTTGGAGATTAAATAAAAAAGGAACTCGAATAGAAAACAAAATTGAATAAAAATGCAAGTTGCATAAAATTAACAACGGAAGTTGAATAAAAAAAGGAAGTTAAATAGAAAAAAAAAAAGGATAAAAATGGAAGATGAATAAAAATAAAAAAGGAAGTTGAATAGAAAATGATATCATTCAAGAAACCACTGTACCTTAACGATCTATTTGAAAATTAAACAAAAAAGGAAGTTGAATAGAAAGCGGAAATTTAATAAAAAGGAAGTTTGGAAATGGGCGTTGAATAGAAAATGAAATTGAATAAAAATGAAAATTTGAATAAAAATATAAATGGAAGTTAATTTAGAAACCACTATACCTTAACGATCTATTTGGAAATTAAATAAAAAAGGAAGTTGAATAGAAAAGGAAATTGAATAAAAATGAAAATGAATAAAAATATAAATGGAAGTTAATTCAAGAAACCACCATACCTTATGAGTCTATTTGGAAATTAAATAAAAAAGAAAGTTGAATAGAAAAGGAAATTGGATAAAAATGGAAGTTGAATAAAAATAAAAATCGAAGTTAATTCAAGAAACCACTATACGTTAACGATCTATTTGGAAATTAAATAAAAAATGAAGTTGATTAGAACATGAGCTGAAATAACAATGGAAGTTAATCAAGAAACCAGTATATCTTAACGATCTATTTGGAAAGTAAATAAAAATAGAAGTTGAATAGAAAACAAAATTAAATAAAAAATGAAGTTGAATACAAAAGGAAATTGGATAAAAATGGAAGTTGAATAAAAATAAAAGGAAGTTGAATAAAATTAAAATAGAAGTTAATTCAAGATTCAATATCCATTTCTATTCAACTTCTTTTTTTATTCAATTTCCCTTTCTATTCGAGAAACTAGTATACCATAACAATCTATTTGGAAATTAAATAAAAAAAAGGAAGTTTAATAGAAAAGGATATTGAATAAAAATTGAAGTTGAATAAAAATAAAAATGAAAGTTGCATAAAATTAAAAATAGAAGTTCATTCAAGAAACCACTATACCTTGACAATCTATTTGGAAATTAAATAAAAATGAAGTTGAATTGAAAAGGAAATTGAATAAAAATGGAAGTTGAATAAAAATAAAAATGGAAGTTCATTCAATAAACCACTATACCTTAACAATCTATTTGGAAATTAAAAATAAAAAGAAGTTGAATAAAAATAAAAATGGAAGTTGCATAAAATTAAAAATGGAAGTTCATTCAAGAAACCACTATACCTTAACGATCTATTTGGAAATTAAATAAAAAAGAAAGTTGAAAAAAATTAAAAATGGAAGTTGAATAAAAATAAAAATAGAAATTGCATAAAATTAAAAACTGAAGTTGAATAAAATAACAATGTAAGTTCATTCAAGAAACTACTATACGTTAACGATCTATTTGGAAATTAAATCAAAAAGAAAGTTGAATAAAAAAGTAAATTGAATAAAAATAGAAATTGAATAAAAATAAAAGTTGAATAGAAAAAGGAAGTTGAATAGAAAATAGAATTGAATAAAAATGGAAGTTAATTCAAGAAACCACTATACTTTAATGATTTACTTGGAAATTAAATAAAAAAGGAAGTTGAATAGAAAAGGAAATTAAACAAAAATGAAAGTTGAATAAAAATAAAAATGAAAATTGCATAAAATTAAATTAACAATGTAAGTTCATTCAAGAAACCACTCTACCTTCATGATCTATTCCTATTCTATTCAACTTCATTTTTATTTAATTTCAAATAGATCGTTATGGTATAGTGGTTTCTTGAATGAACTTCTATTTTATTTTCATACAAATTCCATTTTATTTAATTTCCAAATAGATTGTTAAGGCATAGTGGTTTCTTCAATGAACCTTCGTTGCTAATTTTATGCAACTAATTATTTTATTCAAGTTCCATTTTATCAATTTTCTTTTCAATTCAACTTCCTTTTTATTTAATTGCCAAATAGATCATTAAGGTATATTGGTTTCTTGAATGGACTTCAATTTTAATTTTATTCAACTTCCATTTTATTTTATTCAACTTCCTTTTTATATTTATGCAACTTCCATTTGCTTTTCTATTTAATTTCCAAATAGATCGTTAAAGTATAGTGGTTTCTCGAATGAACTTCCATTATTAATTTTAGGCAACTTCCTTTTTTATTTTTATTCAACTTCCATTTTATTCAATTTCCTTTTCTATTCAACTTTTCTTTTTTATTTAATTTCCAAATAGATCGTTAAGGTATAGTGGTTTCTATTTTTTTTTACTCAACTTTCAATTTTATTTTTATCTAATTTCCTTTTTTTTCAACTTCCTTCTCTATTTAATTTCCAAATAAATCGTGAAGGTATAGTGATTTCTTGAATGAACTTCCATTGTCAATTTTATGCAACTTCCATTTTTATTTTTATTCAACTTCCATTTTTATTCAATTTCATTTTCTATTCAACTTCCTTTTTATTTAACTTCCAAATAGATCGTTAAGATATAGTGGTTTTTTGAATGAACTTCCATTTTTATTCAATTTCCTATTCTATTCAACTTTATTTTTTATTTAATTGCCAAATAATTCGTTAGGTTATAGTGGTTTCTTGAAAGAACTTCCATTTTTAATTTTATGCAACTTCCATTGTTAATTTTATTCAACTTCCATTTTTATTCAATTTTCTTTTATTCAACTTCCATTTTATTCAATTTCCTTCTCTATCAATTTCCTTTTTATTCAACTTCCTTCTCTATTCAACTTCCTTTTTATTTAATTTCCAAATAGATCGCTAAGGTATAGTGGTTTCCAAATAGATCGTTAATGTATATTGGTTTCTTAAATGAACTTCCATTGTTAATTTTATTCAACATCCATTTTATTTTTATTTCTATTCAACTTCCATTTTTATTTTATTTCTATTCAACTTCCATTTTATTTCTATTTCCTTTTCTATTCAACTTCCATTTTATTCAATTTACTTTTTTTCAACTTACTTTTTATTCAATTTCCAAATAGATCATTAAGTTATAGTGATTTCTTGAATGAACTTCCATTTTATTCAACTTCTAGTTTTATAGTGATTTCTTGAATGAACTTCCATTTTATTTTTATTCAACTTCAATTTTATCAATTTCCTTTTCTATTCAATAAAAATGGAAGTTGCATTTATGAAACCACTATACCTTAACGATGTATTTGGAAATTAAAAGAAAAAGGAAGTTGAATAAAAATGTAAGTTGCATAAACCACTATACCTTGGCGATCTATTTGGAAATTAAAAATAAAATGAAAGTTGAATAAAAATTAAACTTCCATTATTAATTTTAGGCAACTTCCATTTTATGCAATTTTCTTTTCTATTCAACTTCCATTTTATTCAATTTCCTTTTTATTCAACTTCCTTTTTATTTTTATTAAACCTCAACTTTTATTAAACTTCAATTATATTGACTTCCTTTTTGTTTAATTTCCAAATAGATCGTTAAGGTATAGTAGTTGTTTCTTGAATTAACCCGATTTTTAATTTTATCGACTTCCATTTTATTCTTATTCAACTACCATTTGTATTCAACTTCATTTTTAACTTTTATTCAATTTCATATTCTATTTAACTTCATTTTTTATTTACTTTCCAAATAGATCGCTAAGGTATAATGGTTTCTTGAATTAATTTCCATTTTATTCAATTTCCTTTTCTATTCAACTTCCTTTTTCTTTAATTTCCAAATAGATTGTTAATTTTATGCAAATTTCATTTCCATTTTATTCAACTTTCATTTTATTCAATTTCGTTTTCTATTAGAGTTCATTCAACTTCCTTTTTTCTTTAATTTCCAATAGATCGTTAAGGTATAGTGGTTTCTTGAATCAACTTCAATTGTTAATTTTATGCAAATTCTATTTTATTATTTTATGCAACTTCCATTTTATTTTTATTCATCTTCCATTTTATTTAATTTCCTTTTTAATTTTATGCAACTTCCATTTTCTTTAATTTCCAAATAGGCGTTAAGAAATGGTGGTTTCTTCAATGAACTTCCATTTTCAATTTTATTCAACTTCCATTTTGATTCAATGTCCTTTTGTAGTCAATTTCCTTTTCTATTTAACTTCCTTTTATATTTAATTTCCAAATAGATCGTTAAGGTATATTGGTTTGTTGCATGAACTTCCATCGTTAATTTTATGCAACTTCAGTTTATTTTTATTCAATTTCCTTTTCTATTCAACTTCTGTTTTATTTAATTTCCAAATAGGCGTTAAAATATAGTGGTTTTTGAATGAACTTTGAATTTTTATTCAATTTCCTTTTCTACTCAACGTCCTTTTTTATTTAATTTCCTATTCTATTCAACTTCCATTGTTACTTTCATGCAAATTCTATTTTTATGTTTATTCATCTTGCATTTTTATTTTTATTTAACTTCCATTTTTATCAATTTCTTTTTTTATTCGACTTTCTTTTTTCATTTACTTTCCAAATAGATCGCTAAGGTATAGTAGTTTCTTGAATGAACTTATATTTTTAAGTTCATGCAACTTCCATTTTTATTCAACTTCCTTTTTTATATAATTTCCAAATAGATCGTTAAGGTATAGTGGTTTTTTGAATGAACTTTCATTTTTATTTTTATTCAACTTTCTTTTTTATTTTTATACAACGTCCTTTTTTATTCAATTTCCCTTTTTCTATTCAACTTTTATTTTTATTTAATTTCCAAATAGATCGTTAAGGTCGTTAGGGTATAGTAGTTTCTTGAAAGAACTTCCATTGTAAGTTTTATGCAACTTCCAATTTTATTTTATGCAACTTCCATTTTTATTTTTATTCAATTCTATTTTCTACTCAACTTCCTTTTTTATTTAGTCTCCAAATAGATCGTTAAGGTATAGTGGTTTCTTGAATGAACTTTCATTTTTAATTATATGCAACATCCATTTTTATTTAACGATCTATTTCGAAATTAAATAAAAAAAAGAAAGATAGATAGAAAAACAAATTGAATAAATGGAAGTTGAATAAAAATAAAAATGGAAGTTGCAAAAAATTAAAAAATTGAAGGTGCATAAAATAAAAATGGAAGTTGAATAAAATTAATAATAAGTTCATTCAAGAAACCACTATACATTGACGATCAATTTGGAAATTAAATATAAAAGGAAGTTGAATAGAAATAAAAATAGAAGTTGAATAAAAATAAAAATGGAAGTTGCATAAAAATAAAAATGGAAGTTCATTCAAGAAACCTCTATACCTTAACGCTCTATTTGGAAGTTGAACTCCTTATTTGGAAATTGAGTAAAATTGGAAGTTGAACAAAAATGGAAGCTGTATACGTTAACGATCAATTTGGAAATTAAATAAAAAAAGGAAGTTGAATAGAAAAGAAAATTAAATGGAAGTTGCATAAAATTAAAAATGGAATTCATTCAAGAAACCTCTATACCTTAACGATCTATTTGGAAATTAAATAAAAAAGGAAGTTGAATAGAAAAGTAACTTGAATAGAAAAGGAAATTGAATAAAAATAAAAATGGAAGTTGCATAAAATTAAAAATGGAAGTTCATTCAATAAACCACTATATCTTATCAATTTATTTGGAAATTAAATAAAAAAGAAAGTTGAATAGAAAAGGAAATTGAATAAAAATCGAAGTTGAATAAAAAACAAAATTGAATAAAAATGGAAGATGAATAAAAATAAAAATGGAAGTTGCTTAAAATTAAAATTGGAAGTTCATTCAAGAAACCACTATACCTTAACGATCTATTTGGAAATTAAATAGAAAAGGAAATTTAATAAAAATGGAAGTTGAATAAAAATAAAAATGGAAGTTGAATAGAAATAAAAATGGAAGTTGCATAAAATTAAAAAAAGAAGTTGAATAGAAATGGAAATTGAATAAAAATGGAAGTTCATTCAAGAAACCACTATACCTTAATGATCTATTTGGAGATTAAATAAAAAATGAAGATGAGTAGAAAAGGAAATTGAATAAAAAAGGAAGTTGAATAAAAATAAAATTGGAAGTTGCAAAAAATTAAAAAATTGAAGTTGCATAAAATAAAAATGGAAGTTGAATAAAAATTAACAATAGAAGTTCATTCAAGAAACCACTATACCTTGACGATCAATTTGGAAATTAAATATAAAAGGAAGTTGAATAGAAATAAAAATGGAAGTTGAATAAAAATAAAAATGGAAGTTGCATAAAAATAAAAATGGAAGTTCATTCAAGAAACCTCTATACCTTAACGCTCTATTTGAGAGTTGAACTTCTTATTTGGAAATTGAGTAAAATTGGAAGTTGAACAAAATGGATCTTTGTATCGTTAACGATCTATTTGGAAATTAAATAAAAAAGGAAGTTGAAAAGAAAAGTAAATTAAATGGAAGTTGCATAAAATTAAAAATGAAATTCATTGAAGAAACCTCTATACCTTAACGATCTATTTGGAAATTAAATAAAAAAGGAAGTTGAATAGAAAAGTAACTTGAATAGAAAAGGAAATTGAATAAAAATAAAAATGGAAGTTGCATAAAATTAAAAATGGAAGTTCATTCAATAAACCACTATACCTTATCAATTTATTTGGAAATTAAATAAAAAAGAAAGTTGAATAGAAAAGGAAATTGAATAAAAATAGAAGTTGAATAAAAAACAAAATTGAATAAAAATGGAAGATGAATAAAAATAAAAGTGGAAGTTGCATAAAATTAAAATTGGAAGTTCATTCAAGAAACCACTATACCTTAACGATCTATTTGAAAATTAAATAGAAAAGGAAATTTAATAAAAATGGAAGTTGAATAAAAATAAAAATGGAAGTTCAATAGAAATAAAAATGAAAGTTGCATAAAATTAAAAAAAGAAGTTGAATAGAAATGGAAATTGAATAAAAATGGAAGTTCATTCAAGAAACCACTATACCTTAATGATCTATTTGGAGATTAAATAAAAAATGAAGATGAGTAGAAAAGGAAATTGAATAAAAAAGGAAGTTGAATAAAAATAAAAATGGATGTTGCAAAAAATTAAAAAATTGAAGTTGCATAAAATACAAATGGAAGTTGAATAAAAATTAACAATAGAAGTTCATTCAAGAAACAACTATACCTTGACGATCAATTTGGAAATTAAATATAAAAGGAAGTTGGATAGAAATAAAAATGGAAGTTGAATAAAAATAAAAATGGAAGTTGCATAAAAATAAAAATAGAAGTTCATTCAAGAAACCTCTATACCTTAACGCTCTATTTGGAAGTTGAACTTCTTATTTGGAAATTGAGTAAAATTGGAAGTTGAACAAAAATGGAAGCTGTATACGTTAACGATCAATTTGGAAATTAAATAAAAAAAGGAAGTTGAATAGAAAAGAAAATTAAATGGAAGTTGCATAAAATTAAAAATGGAATTCATTCAAGAAACCTCTATATCTTAACGATCTATTTGGAAATTAAATAAAAAAGGAAGTTGAATAGAAAAGTAACTTGAATAGAAAAGGAAACTGAATAAAAATAAAAATGGAAGTTGCATAAAATTAAAAATGGAAGTTCATTCAATAAACCACTATACCTTATCAATTTATTTGGAAATTAAATAAAAAAGAAAGTTGAATAGAAAAGGAAATTGAATAAAAATAGAAGTTGAATAAAAAACAAAATTGAATAAAAATGGAAGATGAATAAAAATAAAAATGGAAGTTGCATAAAATTAAAATTGGAAGTTCATTCAAGAAACCACTATACCTTAACGATCTATTTGGAAATTAAATAGAAAAGGAAATTTAATAAAAAAGGAAGTGGAATAAAAATAAAACTGGAAGTTGAATAGAAATAAAAATGGAAGTTGCATAAAATTAAAAAAAGAAGTTGAATAGAAATGGAAATTGAATAAAAATGGAAGTTCATTCAAGAAACCACTATACCTTAATGATCTATTTGGAGATTAAATAAAAAATGAAGATGAGTAGAAAAGGAAATTGAATAACAAAGGAAGTTGAATAAAAATAAAAATGGAAGTTGCATAAAATTAAAAATTGAAGTTCATTCAAGAAACCACTATACCCTAAAGATCTATTTGGAAATTAAATAACAAAAGAAGTTGAATAGAAATAAAAATAGAAGTTCAATCAAGAAACCACTATACCTTAACGATTTACTTGGAAATTAAATAAAAAAGAAAGTTGAATGGAAATTGAAATTGAATAAAAACAAAAATGGAAGTTGCATAAGATTAACAATGGAAGTTTATTCAAGAAACCACTGTACCTTAACGATCTATTTGGAAATTAAAAATGGAAGTTCATTCAAGATCACATTGTACCTTAACGATCTATTTGGCAATTAAATAAAAAAAGAAGTTGAATAGAAAGGACATTGAATTAAAATGGAAGTTGAATAAAAATAGGAACTTGAATAAAAACGGAAGTTGAAGAAACGACTATACCTTAACAATCTATTTGGAAATTAAATAAAATGGAAAATAGAAGATGAATAAAAATAAAAATGGAAGTTGAATAAAAATAAAAAAGAAAGTTGAATAGAAAAGGAAATTGAATAAAAAAGGAAGTTGAATAAAAAGGAAATTGAATAAAAATAAAACTGAAAGTTGCATACAATTAAAAGTTGATTCAAGAAACCACTATACGTTAACGATCTATTTAGAAATTAAATAAAAATTGAAGTTGAATAAAAATAAAAATGGATGTTACATACAATTAAAAATGGAAGTTCGTTGTAAAAAACCACTATACCTTAGCGATCTATTTGGAAGTTGAATAAAAATAAAAATGGAAGTTGCATAAAATTAACAATGGAAGTTCATTGAAGAAACTACTATACCTTAACGATCTATTTGGAAATTAAATAAAAATAGAAGTTGAATAGAAAAGGAAATTGAATAGAAATGGAAGTTGCAAATTAAATAAAAATGGAAGTTGAATAGAAAAGAAGTTGAATAGAAAATGTAATTGAATAAAAATCGAAGTTGAATAGAAATGGAAATTGGATAAAAATTGAAGTTGAATAAAAATAGAAGTTGAATAGAAAAGGAAATTGAATAAAAATGGAAATTAAATAAAAAAGAAGTTGAATAGAAAATAGAATTAACTAAAAGAGGAAGTTGAATAAAAATAAAAATGGAAGTTGCATAAAATTAAAAATGGAAGTTGAACAAAATTAACAATGGAAATTAATTCATTTTTATTTTTATTTAACTTCCATTTTATTATTCAACTTCCATTGTCATTCAATTTCCCTTTCCATTCAACTTCCTTTTTTATTTAATTTCCAAATAGACTGTTAGGGTATAATGGTTTCTATTGAATAAAAATGGAAGTTGAATAAAAATATAAATAGAAGTTGCATAAAATAAAAAAGGAAATTGAATAAAAATAAAAAAGGATGTCGCATAAAATTAAAAATGGAAGTTCATTTTTTATGCAACTTCCATTTTTATTCAACTTCGATTATTAATTTTAATGGAAGTTGAATAAAATTTAACATTGGAAGTTCATTCAAGAAACCACTATACCTTAGCGATCTATTTGGAAATTAAATAAAGAAGTTGTTTATATATATATATATGTAGGTGTCCAGGCACCAGACCGGAGCTAGGAGCATCGGGTTAACTCCCTTTTTGTCAAGCCAACCATCGTGCCTCACTTCGAGGTTCCATGTCAGTTCAAGCCAAGGCTGTTTTGGGGTGTTTTAGATTCCCCTTTTGCCTCTGTTTTGTAATAAATGTTGAGACTTGTACTATACTGTGCTAATAAGGGATTTGGTCCTTAACCTGAATGTTTGTACATATGGTGTATATATGTCTTGCTTATCAATGTGAATATGTTCGGAAAAGTCTTTTTGCATACAGACTGTCACAGCTCATTGGACATCTTTTATTTACTGTTTTGGCTTCCGTCAACCCCTTTACTCTGTATTCTTGTCTTTCTTGTTAGCGGGCCTCATTAATCCTGATTCTTGTGATTCTGATGCTAAACCCATGGGGACGGGTTTGGAGTCGTGACAATCACACATGATAAGGTGGTGGTCTTGAGTCTTGTTTTGCATACAATGAAATTTTACTCCATGGTTTTTTGACCGTCATGCATTGAAAATGCTTGGTTGGTGGTTTTGGATCCAAGTGTGCCACTCCATTGAGGTTTTGAGATGATAAGGAGGGGCACAGTACAAGTAAACCCCTGGAAAAGTCTTTATTTTTCTCTGTTTGTGCTCTGTTACAGTGTGGTAACTCAGAGCACCAATAATATGATGGCTCACTTTTGGCCAACAAAGGCATTTTTGGCGGCAAGGGGCGGCGACAACCTCCATGGCGGAAGCCTTGGTGCAACCCTCAACAAGTTTTTGGTAAGGTGGAAGCGAAAGGTTTTAAAGTGTACTCAACCAAAGCAGAGCCTTTAGGGAGCAAAAGCGGAAGGCTTTTCGGCAACAGTACATACATCCTCCATTTCCCAAAGCAGAGTTGAGGCAGTGTAGTTTAAATACTTTGCATGATTAGTTTATGTACATTTGTGTTGTAATTTAATTAATTAGTTGCTAATTAGTTAAAAAGTATTGTAATAATTAGTAATTAGTTTGCTAGTTATTAATTTGATTTGTAATAAGTAGTCTAATTAGTTTAATTAGATTAGTTAACCTAGCTTAGCTTAGATTAACTTAGCTATTATTCATTCGGACCCTTCTTTGCGAGGGCACAATATTGTAATAAGTGTGCGTGCTTGTGTGCATGTCTTCCAACCCCACGTCTTTCTCTCTTTTACTTAACCGCTTTTGATGGTTAGATTAGGGACATTTTCAATTAGCATACCTTATGCTCGCATGTTTGCATCCATTCATTTGTCTTGCACGCTTTTGAGGCTCGTCTCATCAATCAAACCGCATCGTTATTTTAATAGCATGTTGTTCAAATTGAATCGTATGCCATAGTAGTAGCCGAGCCTATTAATTGCATTATTGCATGTGTTGCATTAGGCAACTTGTATAGTTAGGATCATGCATCTTTCTAACTAGCTTCTGTTTTAGCTTGGAGTACCATGTAAGTTTTCACGATTTAGCATGCTTGCATGAGTGTGATTGCCATATTGCCATGTTTTGTATGCTTGCCATGAGCCTATGTACTTACTTGCTGAACTGCATGAATGCCTGTGGATGAAGGCTTTGTTGTTTGAATTGAAACAATTCAACGACTGTGAGTTTTAAGCCCACTTTGCGAAGTGAAAAATCATGGTTCAAGCCCACTTGGGGTGGCAAATCCGCATTTCTAAGCCTACTTGAGGGTGGCAAATTCAAACCATTTTTAAAAGCAAACATGAGTTGAATTCGTTCCAAGTCTTACGACTTGGTCTATACTTGCTTGTGTGCGTCACATAGTAAAGTTAGCTAATAATTGAAATAAGAACACGTAATGTTTATAAAAGAACATATTATGATTAGTAGAGGCTGATTTTTGATCGAGCAAGCGGGGGTGCTCATTTCAGAACCTTCCCCTCTCGTACATAAGTTCCCGAGGCGAGCCAACTTTGGTAATAGCGAACCGTGGCCTTTAGCGCAGTCGGGGTTTCTAAATTTTCCAAAAACAAAATATTTAGGTGGTGACTACGTAATTTAACCGCTTGATCCGGTTTTGGCATTATTTAATTCCAAATCAATTTTTCAAAATGACTTGCGGATTGGACTCTTTGGTGATTATCGGTTTCACATTGCACTTATGAGACTAGATTGAACCCTTGGTAGAGTCAAGCTGTGAGGCCTTTCTTCCAAATAAATCGGTAAGGTATAGTGGGATATTGAATGAACTTCCATTAAATAAAAAAAGCTTTAACTTCCTTTTTATTTAACTTCCAAATAGATCGTTAAGATATAGTGGTTTTTGAATGAATTGCCATTTTAATTTTATGCAACTTTCATTTTTATTCATACTCAACTTCCATTTTTATTCAATTTCCTTTTCTATTCATCTTCCTTTTTTATTTAATCTCCAAATAGATCGTTAAGGTATAATGGTTTCTTGAATTAACTTCCATTTTTTAATTTATGCAAGCGCCATTTTAATTTCATACAACTTCCATTCAATTTCCTATTTTATTCAACTTCATTTTTATTTAATTTCCCAATAGATCGTTATGGTATAGTGGTTTTGGAATGAACTTCCAATGTTAATTTTATGCAACTTCAATTTTAATTTTATTCAACTTCCTTTTTTATTTTTATTCAACTTCCATTTTTATTCAATTTCCTTTTCTATTCAACTTCCATTTTCATTGTTAATTTTATACAACTTCCATTGTTAATTTTATGCAACTTCTATTTTTATTTTTATTCAACATCAATTTTTATTCAATTTTCTTTTCTATTCAACTTCCTTTTTTTTAATGTTCTATTTGGAAATTACATAAAAAATCAAGTTGAATAGAAAAGGAAATTGAGTAAAATTGAAGTTAAATAAAAATAAAAATCGAAGTCCAATGAAGAAACCACTATACCTTAATAATCTATTTGGCAATTAAATAAAAAAGAAAGTTGAAAATTAAATAACAAAATGAAGTTGAACAGAAATGGAAATTGAATAAAAATGAAAGTTGAATAAAAATAAAAATAGAAGTTGAATACAAATAGAATGGAAGTTCATTCAAGAAAGCACTATACCTTAATGATCTATTTGGAAATTAAATAAAAAAGGAAGCTGAATAGAGCAGAAATTGAATAACTATGGAAGTTGAATAAAAATAAAAATGGAAGTTGTATATTTAATAAAAAGGAAGTTGAATAGAAATAAAAATGGATGTTGCATATAATTAAAAATGGAAGTTCATTCAAGAAACTACTATACCTTAACGATCTATTTGGAAATTAAATAAAAAAAGTTGAATAGAGCAGGAAATTGAATAACTATGGAAGTTGAATAAAAATAAAAATGGAAGTTGCATATTAAATAAAAAGGAAATTGAATAAAAATAAAAATGGAAGTTGCATACAATTAAAAATGGAAGTTTACTCAAGAAACTACTATACCTTGACGATCTATTTGGAAATTAAATAAAAAAGAAGTTGAATAGAGCGAAATTGAATAACTATGGAAGTTGAATAAAAATAAAAATGGAAGTTGCATATTTAATAAAAAAGGAAGTTGAATAGAAATAAAAATGGATGTTGCATATAATTAAAAATGGAAGTTCATTCAAGAAACCACTATACCTTAACAATCTATTTGGAAATTAAATAAAAAAAGAAGTTGAATAGAACAGGAAATTGAATAACTATGGAAGTTGAATAAAAATAAAAATGGAAGTTGTATATTTAATAAAAAAGGAAGTTGAATAGAAATAAAAATGGATGTTGCATATAATTAAAAATGGAAGTTCATTCAAGAAACCACTATACCATAATGATCTATTTGGAAATTAAATAAAAATGGAAGTTGCATAAAAATTGAATAAAAATTGAAAGTTGAATAAAAATAAAAATGAAAGTTCATTCAAGAAACCACTATACCTTAACGATTTATTTGTAAATTAAATAAAAAAGAAGTTGAATAGAAAAGGAAATTGAATAAAAAGGAAGTTGAATAGAAAAGGAAATTGAATAAAAATGGAAATTGAATAACTATGGAAGTTGAATAAAAAAAGAAGAAGTTGAATAAAAATGAAAGTTGAACAAAATTAACAATGGAAGTTCATTGAAGAAGGATGTTGAATAGAATTAACAATGTAAGTTCATTTAAGAAACCACTATACCTTAACGATCTATTTAGAAATTAAATAAAAAAGGAAGTTGAATACAAATGGAAGATGAATAAAACTAAAAATGAAAGTTGCATATAATTAAAAATGGAAGTTAATTCAAGAAACCATTATACCTTGACAGTCTATTTGGAAATTAAATAAAAAAGATAATTGAACAAAAATTGAACTCGAATAAAAACAAAAATGGATGTCGCATAATGGAAGTGAAATAAAAATAAAAATGAAAGTTGAATAGAAATGAAGTTGGATGTTCATTCAAGAAACCACTGTACTTTACCGATTTATTTGAAAATTAAATTAAAATGGAAGTTGCATAAAAATGGAAGTTCAATAAAAATAAAAATGGAAGTTGCATAAAATTAACAATGGAAATTAATTCAAGAAACCACTATACTTTAGCGATCTATTTGGAAAGTAAATAAAAAAATGAAGTTGAATAGATCATTAAGGTATTATGGTTTCAATGGAAGTTCATTCAAAAACCATAATACCTTGATGATCTATTGGAAATTAAATAAAAAAGAAAGTTGAATAGAAAAAGAAATTGAATAAAAATGGAAGTTGAATGAAATTAAAAATGGAAGTTGAATTGCAAGTTCATTCAAGAAACCACTATACCTTAACGATCTATTTCGAAATAAAATGAAAAATGGAAGTTGAATAGAAAGGGAAATTAAATAGAAATGGAAGTTGAATAAAAATAAAAATGGAAGTTGCATAAAATTAAAAATGGAAGTTCATTGAAGAAACCACTATACCTGAACGATAAAAATAAAAATGGAAGTTGCATAAAATGGAAGTTCAATAAAAATAACTATCGAAGTTCATTCAAGAAACCACTGTACCTTAACGATTTATTAGGAAATTAAGTTAAAAAGGAAGTTGAATAGAAAAGGAAATTGAATAAAAATGAAAGTTGCATATAGTTAAAAATCGAAATTCATTCAATAAACCAGTATAACTTAACGATCTATTTGGAAATTAAATAAAAAATGAAGTTGAATAGAAAAGGTAATTTAACAAAAATGGAAGTTGAATACAAATAGAATGGAAGTTCATTCAAGAAGCCACTATACCTTAACGATCTATTTATAAATTAAAAAAAAAAGAAGAGAAAGTTGAATAGAAAAGGAAATTAAATTAAAAATGGAAGTTTTTTATTCAACATCCATTTCTATTCAACTTCCTTTTTCTATTCAGCTTCTTTTTTTATTTAATTTCCAAATAGATCGTTAAGGTATAGTGGCTTCTTGAATGAACTTCGATTTATATTTTTGCAAGTTCCATTTTATTTTTATTCAACTTTCTTTTCTATACAGCGTCCTTTTTATTTAATTTCCAAATAGATCGTTAAGGTAAGTGGTTTTTAATGAACTTCCATTTTAATTTTATGAAACTTTCATTTTATTTTTATTCAATTTCCTTTTCTATTCAATTTCATTTTATTCAACTTCCTTTTCATTTCTATTCAACTTCCTTTTTTCTTTTATGTCAATAGATCGTTAAGGTATAGTGGTTTCTTGAATGAGCTGCCATTTTAATTTTATCGACATTCATTTTTATTTTTATTCAATTTCCATTTATTTCAATTTCCTTTTGTATTCAACTTCCTTTTTATTTAATTTCCAAATAGATCGTTAAGGTATACTGGTTTCTTGAATGAACTTCCATTTTAATTTTATGCAACTACCATTTTAATTTTTATGCAACTTCCATTTTTATTTTTATGCAACTTCCATTTCCATTTTTATTTTTATTCAACTTCCATTCAAGAAACCACTATACCTTAACGATTTATTGGAAAATTAAATAAAAAATGAAGTCGAGTAGAAAAGGAAATTAAATAAAAATAGAAGTTGAATAAAAATAAAAATGGAAGTTCATTCAAGAAACCACTATACCTTAACGATCTATGTGGAAATTAAATCTATTTGGAAATTAAATAAAAAAAGGAAATTGAATAAAAATGGAAAGTTGAATAAAAATGGAAGTTCAAATAAAAATGGAATTGAATAAAATAAAAATGGAAGTTGAATAAAAATAAAATGGAAGTGGCGTAAAATAAAAAATGAAAGTTCATTTAAGAAACCACTATACCTTAAAGATCAGTTTAGAAATTAAATAAAAATGGAAGTTGAATAGAAACCACTATACCTTAACGATCTATTTGGAAATTACATAAAAAAGGATGCGGAATAAAATTAAAAATGAAAGTTCATTCAGGAAACCATTATTTTATTTTTACTTAACTTCCATTGTTATTTTTACTCAACTTCCATTTTCATTCAATTCAATTTTTATTCGACTTCAATTTCCTTTTCCATTCAACATCATTTTTTTATTTAATTTTCAACTTTTTATTCAATAGAAACCACTATAACTTAACGATCTATTTGGAAATTAAAAATAAAAGGAAGTTGAATAGAAAAGGAAATCGAATAAAGATGGAAGTTGAATAGAAAAGGAAATTGAATAAAAATGGAAGTTATATAGAAAAGGAAATTGAATAAAAATTAAAAATGGAAGTTGAATGGAAAAGAAAATTGAATAAAAATGGAAGTTGCATAAAATAAAAATGGAAGTTCATTCAAGAAACCACTATACCTTAACGATCTATTTGGAAATTAAATAAAAATGGAAGTTGAATAAAAAATAGAATTGAATAAAAATGGAAGTTGCATAAAATTAAAATTGAAATTGCATAAAAATGGAAGTTGAATAAAATTAAAAATGGAAGTTCATTCAAGAAACCACTATATCTTAACGATCTATTTGGAATTTAAAGAAAAAAGGAAGTTGAATAAAAAAGGAAATTGAATAAAAATGGAAGTTGAATAAAAATAAAAATGGAAGTTGCATAAAATATAAATGGATGTTCCAAATAAATCGTTAAGGTACAATGGTTTCTTGATTGAACTTCCAATGTTAATTTTATACAACTTCCATTTTCAATCAATTTCCTTTTTTATTTAATTTCCAAATAGATCGTTAAGGTATGGTGGTTTCTTGAATGAACTTCCATTTAATTATATGCAACTTCCATTTTATTCAATTTCTTTCTATTCGACTTCATTTTATTCAACTTCCTTTTTATTTCATTTCCAAATAGATCATTATGGTATAGTGGTTTCTTGAATGAACTTCCATTTTATTTTATTCAACTTCCATTTTATTCAATTTCCTTTTCTATTTAATTTGAAATAAATCGTTAAGGTATAGTGACTTCTTGAATGACCTTCCATTGTTAATTTTATGCAACTTTCATATTTATTTTTATTCAATTTCCATTTTTATTCAATTTCCTTTTCTATTCTACTGCCTTGTTTATTTAATTTCCAAATAGATCCTCAAGGTATATAGTGGTATCTTGAATGAACTTCAATTTCTATTTTACCCAACTTCCATTTTATTCAATTTCCTTTTCTATTCAACTTACTTTTTATTTAATTTCCAAATAGATCGTTAAGGTATAGTGGTTTCTTGAATAAACTTTTATTGTTAATTTTATGCAACTTCCATTTTTATTTTT
Organism: Camellia lanceoleosa; assembly: GCA_025200525.1. NCBI lineage: Eukaryota > Viridiplantae > Streptophyta > Magnoliopsida > Ericales > Theaceae > Camellia > Camellia lanceoleosa. Next base: position 229,861 of record JANUSC010000293.1, on the reverse strand, counting down.
ATTCAACTTCCATTTATTCAATTTCCTTTTCTATTGAACTTCTTTTTTTATTTAATTTCCAAATAGATCGTTAAGATATAGTGGTTTCTTAAATGGAAGTTGAAGAGAAAAAGAAATCGAATAAAAATGGAAGTTCAATAAAATAAAATTGGAAGTTCATTCAAGAAAACAACTATAACTTAACGATCTATTTGGAAACTAAATAAAAATAAAACTGGAAGTTGCCTAAAATTAACAGAGAAAGTTCATTCAATAAACCACTATACCTTAACGATCTATTTCAAAATTAAATAAAAAAAAGGAAGTTAAATAAAAATGGAAGATGAATAAAAATAAAAATGGAAGTTGCATAAAATTAAAAAAAAAGGGTTCATTCAAGAAACCACTATACCTTAACGATTTATTTGGAAATTAAATAAAAAAGAAAGTTGAATAGAAAAGGAAATTGAATAAAAGAGGAAGTTGAATAGAAAAGGACGTTGAATAGAAAAGGAAATTGAATAAAAATAAAAATGGAAGTTGCATAAAATTAACAATTGAAGTTTATTAAAAAAACCACTCTACCTTAATGATCTATTTGGAAATTAAATAAACATGGAAGTTCATTAACTAAAAATGAAAGTTGAATAAAAATGGAAGTTAATTAACAATGGAAGTTGAATAGAAAAGGAAATTGAATGGAAAAGGAAATTGCATAAAAATGGAAGTTGCATAAAAATTAAAAAAGGACATGGAAATTTAATAAAAAAGGAAGTTGAATAAAAATGGAAGTTACCTAAAATTAATAATGGAAGTTCATTCAAGAAACCACTATACCTTAACGATCTATTTGGAAATTTAAAAAAAAAAAAAAAAGGAAGTTGAATAGAAAAGAAAATTGGATAAAGATGGAAGATGAATAAAAATAAAAAAGGAAATTGAATAAAATTAACAATGGAATTTAATTCAAGAAACCACTATACCTTAGTGATCTATTTGGAAAGTAAATAAAAAAATGAAGTTGAATAGAATAGGTATAGCGATCCCTGTTTTCCTCTTGTTGTACAGTGATCCGGACGTGTGTTCGTGGGTGTTTGTGGTTGGTTATTATCTTGTTTGCATCCTTTCCTACCTTGGAGTTGAGTTATAGGATGTGTTAGGCGGGGCTTAGGGCGGATGGGTTGAGCTTAGGAACCAAGTCTAGTTGCGATTTTGCTGTCCTTCGGCGAGACCTTTTGTTTCTTGTCGCTCGGCGGGTATACACCCATCGATAGTTCTTGGCGGTGTTGGGCGCTCGGCGAGATTAACGCTCGGCGGGAGTTCAAAATGTGGCCTTCGGCGAGAGTTAGGCGCTCGGCGGGGACTGTCTGCAAAAGTCTGGAGTGTGCATCGGCGCTCAGCGAGATTAGCGCTCGGCGGGAGTCTGTGAGTGCCGCTCGAGCGGGGAAGCTGGTTTAAGGCTCCGTGTTTTGGCTTTTCAAATCACTTTTTTCACATTCTCTTCTCCCTCATACTTTTCCAAAAACACCATTGTTGAGCTTCTCTCTCTATATCCTTGCCTTCTCTCTAGGGATTGATCTAGTAAGAGTTGTTTCCTCACCTTGGGCCTTTACAAAAAAGTTGTTGATCGTCGAGGGCTATCTTTTGATCCAAGAAACTTGTGATTTGGAGCATTTTCGTTTCCTTCATCATCTTCGTTGGGTGTCAACATTCGAGGTAGGGATAACCTACTCCTTCCTATGAGCTTTGTCTTTAAATTTTGGTATTTTGATATGTTGGAAATTGTTGTGTAATTCTTGAGAAAGTTTGGCCCTTTTGTGTAATTTTACAAAGGGTAGGGTTTTAAATATATTAAGCCTATATGCATGTTTGGCATGGAGAAGTGGAATCAATCTAGAAATATTGGTGAAAATGGAACCTTAAGGGTTGTAATGTTAATTATGGAAAATGTCCTAATTACATTGGTTAATTAATTTGTATAATTAATTATGAGGAATGAAGAATTGAATTGGGAATGTTGTCAATGTATGATGATTAAGCAGATGAAAACTAATCGAGGGAATGGGTCATTGAATATGACTGTTGAACGAATACATTAAGTGTATGTATTGATTGATGATGTGTATAATAATTGTTTATATGCATTGTGTTGTGCTGGAGGAGATAGGGGATGTACTCCACGGTTTAGGGGAAGATAGGGGATGGACCTCTAAACCGGATGCGGTCTAGGGGAAGATAGGGGATGGACCTCTAGACCGGATATTGTTTGGGAGGAGATAGGGGATGGACTCCATAGATACAGCTCATATGCTTATCTACTGATGTGTTGACACAGCTCATATGCTTGTCTTTGGAAGTGTGATATATGGAAGTGTTGATATAGCTTATATGCTTATCTGTTGATGTATTGATATAGCTTATATGCTTATCTGTTGATGTATTGTTGATGTATTGATATAGCTAATATGCTTATCTATTGTGAAATGGAAAAATGCCTAATGTTGCTTGGCCAGGTTCTGAACCATGATTTGAATTGAGAAATAAATGAGAAATAGAAAATTGAAGAATTACTATGGACTTGTATGTCATGAAACAGTAATGTGACCTAAAGGAATGAAACAGTGATGACCATCTATCAACTGCTAATCTTTTAGTCATTGTTCGCCATTTGGTTTAGTATATATTTCTCTTTGAAACATTGGCTCACCCTATATAGAACAACATTTTCGGTATAGATGGAACGTTACCACCAAGGCAATAGCAAGGGAGATCATTGGGAAGCAAGGGTTCTCTTTATTTCGCTTTATGTGTGCATGTATTTTGTTTGTAAAGCCAAGGGCTTAATGTGTAATGAGAGAGACTCTATTTGTGTAACCAAGCAAGGTCTTGGAAAGATGTAAGCCTATATGGCATTTAATTGCATGCTAAACTGTGAACTCTGATATATGAGCTTATATTTATTCCGCATGTGAGTCATCTTTAATGTTATTATTTTGAGGGCGTTACAACTTGGTATCAGAGCGTACCGGGTTTGAATACTTTGGGTACGTGGGAAGTGATTAGTATCACAGTGGGTTTGTCTCGCTTGGTTAGAGACGTAGATGTAGTGTTACATATTTCTATGATAACATGCTTATGTGATTATGTGGGTATGGGATTTAATTTCTAGGATGTTGATTGGATCCTTGAGTTTCTGTGAGTCTTGTTGGAAAGGCACTTGATCAATGCTATTTCTAACCGGAACTCTAGTAACGCCTCGGGACTATCAATATCCGGAAAGGAAATTCATAAGTGCTTATGTGTTTATATGCTTACGTGGAATGAATTACAGTTGTCCGTGTTTAGGTTTCAGCTCGTTTATGGATGTGCTAACGTTCTGTGTTATTTTATTAGGATGTCAGGACGTGGACGAGGAGGACGAGGAGGAGGCGTGGTAGGCCTAGGAGGCAGGAGGTGCCTATCCCGGAGGAGATTCGGCGAAACGAGGAAGGAGTTGGTCAGGCCAATGTGGTCGAGCCAGCAGGTCAGCAGGCTGTGGGAGCCTTGGCCAGAGAGATAGCAGGAGCTTTGGGTATTCTCGGTTTGAAAATCGGGCTGAGGCGGGACCTTCCTTCTTGAAAAGGAAATTTTTCGGTCTAACGGAGGAGTTTGTTGGGGATCAAGGGAGCCACTTAAGTGATGAGTGGTTGGAGCAGATGAGTAAAAGCGTTTGAGATGCTTGGCATCGAGACGGAATTCTTGAAAGTGACCTTGGCATCCTTCGGTGAAGGAGGAGCGGGTCAATGGTGGAAATCTGAGAAGACTTCGTGTTGGTGAGAATGGCGGGCTTTGTAGACACTTTTCAAGAGATTCTTATCTTAGCGGCTCGGGAGAATTTGAGGAGTCGGTTGACCGGCTTAAGCAATGAGGTATGTCGATTCTTAGAGTTTGAGGCTACCTTTACTAGCTTGTCGAGGTTTGCACTGAACTTCGTGGCGTCAGGAATGCCGTTGTCTTTGAGTTTGAGAAGAGGTTGAGGCGTGGCCTCAAGTTGAGGTAGGAGGACCTTTCATTCGCGAATATAGGCGTTTAGTGGATTAATTTGCTCATATGGAGATTATGATCACGGGAGGAGGATGATGAAGCGGCCACGGTTCCAAGAGGAGCCAAGAGGGCGGGGGTGATGGCGGGAGGAGAGAGGTTTTCAACCTCGGCGATCTCGAGGTGGTTTACCTAGATCGACTTTTCCGGTACCAAGTCTGAGGCTCGGGAGAGGTAGTCGGGAGGCTTGACTTGTTTTGCATGTGGCGGTGAGGTCACAAGTCTTGATATGCCCTGAGAAAGGAGGATGTCGTGGCTGCTTCTTCTCTGACTAAACCTCGGGAATTGAGTCAAGGCAAGGGCGGCCTTTGTCTGTGCTCGGTGTGGACAACTGGGCACATGAAGAGTGTGCCACAGTTGAGTACCACTTGAGGCGTCTGGTTCTAAGCGACATAAAGTTATCGGCCAGCTCGATCTATCACGAGCCGAGGGCAAATCAGGAGCCGTCTTCGGTCTGCTTGTGATCGTATGCTCCTAGAGGTGGCGGTGGGATCGAGGGGCCTCTGAGCGCGTGTATCTTTGTTCATCGGTAGTGAGAGGTACCTTCTGTTTTACCTTTCGGTTGCTAATGTATTGATTGATCTGGTGCGTCTCACTCTTTTGTATTCTTTGCATTGCATACGTGTTAGAGTTGGAGTTAGCCTTTATTAGCATCTCCTATTTGTTTTGTGTCACCTACTCGGGGTGAGTTGATTTTGAAACACGGATGTAGAGGTTGTGATATAAGTCGCCGATCATAGGCTTCCGTTTCCTTTTGGTTATGCCCATGAAGGGCTTCGATGTTATTTAGGTATGGGTGGTTATCGTCATATCGGGCGATTATTGATTACTACTGAGTCATCTGTTATGCGTGGTGAGAATGTTCCATTTCTTGGGAGGCCGGGTTGGTAGTGTTTTGCCCTGAGGGTGTGATCATGGCTGAGTGAGCTAGCCTTGAGAGTGATGAGTGTGATGAGACCAGTTGTGTTGCGAGAGTGGTTTGTGAGTATTGGATATTTTTCGAGGACCTCGTAGACTTACCACCTCTTGAGGCTGAGTTCTCTATTGATCTAGTGCCCGGCACGGGGCCGATTTCTATAGCACCTTACCGTTTTGCTCCAGCAGAGTTGGTTGAGTTGAAAGTTCAACTCCAGGAATTGCTAGATAAGGGCTTCATTCGCCCTAGTGTCTCGCCGTGGGGAGCACCAGCCGTCTTTGCTAAGAAGAAAGATGGGGCCTTGAGACTTTGTATCGACTCTTTGAAAGTTGAATAAGACTACGGTTGAGAATAAGTACCCTATGCCCGTATAGATGATCTATTTGACGATTGAAGGGTTCTGTTGTTTCTCTAAGATAGACTTGAGATCGGGTTATCACCGGTTGAGGTCGAGGAGGATATTCCTAAGGCGGCATTAAAATGCGGTATAGCCATTATGAATTCTGGTGATGCCATTTGGGCTTACCAGCACCGGCGATTTTATGGACTTGATGAACCGGATCTTGGGGAAATTCTTGGATCGTTTTGTGGTCGTTTTAAGTGGGCGACATCATTATCTATTCACCTTCGAGGAGGACACGAGAACACTTGAGAGTGGTGCTTGAGATACTTAGAGCCCATAGGTGTATGCCAAGTTAGGAAGTGTGAGTTACGGCTAGGGAAAGTCAAGTTCTTAGGCCATGTGGTATCAGGGAAGGGTGTCTGTTGATACATCAAGGCGGCGGTGCAAGGTAGGCCTGACCAAGAGTGTGTTTGAGATCCATGATTTTGGGATTAGTGGGTACTACCGTCGGTTTGTGAAGGATTTCTCGAGTTAGCTTCATCATTGACTAGGTTGACTCGGAAGGAGTCAAATTTGTATGGAGTGAGACACTGTGAAAAGTCGTTCAAGATTTGAAAGTTAGATTGACCACCGCTCGGTCTTGATTATTAGGAGAGGGTTGGGTTATCTGATTTATTGTGATGCCTCACGAGAGGGTTTGGGTTGTGTGTTGATGCAAGAGGAAAGTGGTAGCTTATGGCTCGCGTCGGTTGAAAATTCATGAGAAGAATTATCCTACACATGACTTAGAGTTAGCGGATGATTTTTGCCTTAAAAATCTGGAGGCACTACCTTTATGGTGAGAAATTCGAGGTATTCTCGGATCATAAGAGTCTGAAATATCTGTGTGGGGGCCGAGTAACTAAGGGGCCGAAGCCTAATCGCCTGAGGGGGTGTTGAGCGGCTCATACCTTCTGCCGAGATGCCGAGTAAGATATTTGGGCGAATATCTGGGAAGAAGCGTGTTAGGATAAATGGAAGAGTACACAAGCGAAGGAAAAGTAGACCCGAGGTCAGAGAAATTTGAAAAGTGACTATAAATATAAGAGCTTAGGACTAATAAAGGTATGCAAGAAAACACTTCTAAAAACTTAGTAAGCAAGCTTTACGGAGGGCCCGGCTTGTCGTCAGTGCTAATTGGCACCCCGACGGAGTTTGTATTTTGCGGTGACTAGCGAGAGGATGATTGGCGTCTTCCAGGACTCGAAGAGTATTTCCAAACCACATCCACTACAATTGGCCGTGCGTGGGAATACTCAAATATATCCATGAAGAGCGTGACTAAAGATCCCGATAGCCAAGCGAGACAGACGAAGAGGCGATTTGCCCGGTATTTACACTCGGGGAAACAACGTCGTGGCGGCGTATGCCCCACTCTAGCTCTGTGATTCTAACAGAGGCGATGGCGACCATGGAGCAGGCGAACCGGACCAAGCGAGTTTGGACAGCATCATCGGCGAAACGAGCATGCCGCGACACGGCCTTAGAAAGCAAAGTCCCACCGGCAAGACTCAAGGTTCGCGGCGATCCCCAAAAGCGGGTCTCGGCGACCTCGCGACCAGCAATATCGGCGTGACGCCCGCGCCTCAAGGACTACGTTGAGGAAGTGGCGGAAGGGCGCATGTCGTCCAAAAGGCATCCGCAATACCGTCCATATGATACTCTGACTGCCGATGGCCTGACGGTACATCGGTCCAATCACTTCAAGCCCTCAGCGGCCACCACCGACAGCGTCCGGCTCAAGCGGCAAGCATCACCTTGATGACTCGATTTGGCGGTGTCACACTCCCTCGTAGATCCTCTGGTTATTCGCTCTGGCGTACATAGGTTTATCGTGAAACAGCGTCCTTATCGTCGGGGAAGCACTTGAAGATTATGTACTATCGAACCTTCGTCAAACTCGGGTTCAACGATTCGGATCTAACTCCGGCTCCTGTCCACTATTAACTTCCGCCAACCGGAGTACCCATTGGGAAAAAATCGGCTTACCGTTCTGGCTCGAAGCGGTGGTCATGAATTCTTGGTTGTCGAGCTACCATCGCCATACAATCTCATCATGGGGCGATCGTGGTTACATACCTATGAGCCGTCCCAAGCACCTACCACCGGTACTCGTTTCCCAGCAGAGCATGGCGTTGGCGAATCCGTGGCTCGGTCTACCCAAGCATGTTACCTTCTACGCCGCCCGGGGCCTTGAAGGCGCAAGTAAACTCCGTCGAGTACGGTCGGGAAGTCTGGAAGGCGTTGGGCGTCAACCAAGCGAAAAGGCCCGCGAAGGTTTAGGCCAAAGTCGACATCGATGGAAGCCGAAAAAGTTTTTTATGATCGGCGCCTCCTAAGCCGACAAGCGACAAGCGATCACTTTCTTACTCGGCAACCTCGGCGTCTTTGCGTGGACCCGTATGAAATCTGGAATAGACCAGTGGTCTCATGACATCACCTCAATGTCGACCCTCGGTGCAAGCGGTCATTGAAAAGGCGATCCTCGGCGAACCTTGCCGCGCCGTTGTCGAGAAGTTGACAAATTGCTTGGCCGGGCAATCGGAGAAGTCACCTATCCCGTGGCTCTCCAACGGTGGTGGTGAAAAGAAGAATGGCACTGGCGAGTGTGTGTCGATTTCACGGATCTGAACAAAGCTTGCCCCAAAGATTGCTTTCCTTGCCTAGAATTGACCAACTCGTCGATCTGACGCACGCCCACCGCGCATGAGTTTCCTCGGCGCCTATAGAGGCTACCATCGGATCGCCATGCATCCGGATGATCGGGACAAAGCGCATTCCTCACTCCAGAGGAACCTCTGCTCTGAGGTTATGCCTTTTGGACTAAAGAATGCGAGGCGACTTACCAAAGGTGGTCACCACGATGTTCAAGAACAACTCGGACGCACTATGGAAGTATACATCGGCGACATGGTGGTCAAATCTAAGAAGAACAAAACCATATAGCCGATCTGGAAAGGACATTCAACACCCTCATAAGTCAGAATGAAGCTGAATGCTTCCAAATGTGCATTGAATCGGCTCAGCAAATTCTGGGCTACATCGTCAACCATCGAGGAATCGAAGCCAACGAGGCAAGTCACGACAATTTTGGAACTTCAGTTCCCCGATTCGATCAAAGAAGTCCAAAATGATGGGAATGGCATGCACTCAACGAGTTCATCGATCGATCCACGGATCGTTGCAGACAATTCTTCGAGACATTGCGCGAGCGAGCTTCGAATGGTCCGTCGAATCTTGGCTGACTTTTAACCTCAAGACATACCTCCGGACGATACCGCTTCTAACAACACCGCCACCGGTGATCCCTTATTTTATACTGTTTGTCTCTGTGAGCCGTCGTGCCGTATTGTTAAAAAGGAGGAAGGGCGACAACCGATATACTATGTGAGCAAAGGCGATGGTGGGCCTTGAAACTCGCTACCTACGCTAGAAAAACTCGTCCTAGCCACGGTCATGGCGGCAAGAAAAGCGATGCACTACTTCCAAGCACCTGACATCAAGGTGCTATGATTTCCCCTTCGATCGATTACTCGGAATCACGAAGCATCGGGGCGTGTCGAAATGGGCTCTCGAACTTCGGCCAATATGACATTGGTTTTAGCCAAAGCGCAATCAAAGGCGGTGCTTGCCGACTTTGTGGCGAATTCACGGGAGGACTTGCCGACCTCAAGCACAGGGACCTCGGCCAAGGCGAAGTTCGGTCAAAACCAGTTGGAGAGTCTCGTTGGGGACATCGGCAATTATCTGCGATGGATCGTCTAACCAGCAGGCGTGGCCTGACGTCGTAATTATGTCCCCGAGCGGCGATCATTGAGCAAGCCGTCAAGCTCGACTTCGAAGCTTCAAATAGCGAAGTCGATTATGAAGCCCTTTTAGCCGGACTGCGATACGCACATCTGCTCGGCGCATGGCGATTGTTGGTAGTTTCTGACTCAAAATTGGTAATCAACGGTGAAAGGGAATATCTTGGCGAAGATGGCGTATGGCGGCCTATATGAAAGCAGCTAACTTCGTTCTTTGGCGAAATTCGACCATCACGAACTAAACCAAATAACAGCGATCAAAATACACGCGGATGCCTGGCTTGCTTGGCCTCCGCCATCAACTCGAACTCAAGCGTACCATCGAAGTGGGCCGTCCCGAACCAAGTATCGCCCCTCAGGAGACCCACATCAATATCATAGAATCCGCTCCAAGTTGGAAGGACCCCATTCTTTGCATTCCTTTCTTGAGCAACTCCCGAGAGGATAAAAAAGCACACAAGGCTGCGAAACAAGGCTCTGCGATACTACCTTGATCCACAAGGGGACTTTACAAAAATCCCTCTGGCCCATACACGGAATCGTGCACCGGACGAGTAGAGGGCGCTCTTGAGATACATGAAGGCGGTATGGTGCACACTCGGCGCTCCTTGCCCATCGAGGCGATAACCTGAGGATATTCTTGGCCGACTATGAGTAGCGCACAAAATTATGTCAAGAAATGCGAACAATGCCAAAAGTTTTCCCCACTAACCCATCGGCCGTGAAGCTTTGAATTCAATCACTAGCCTGGCGTTTGCTCGATGGGGACTTGATATTGTAGGGCCCTTGCCGAGGCCCGAGGAACAAGCGATTTCTAATCGTAGCAGATTATTTCACAAAGTGGGTCGAGCGAGGCTCTAACCCATATCTGAGTGACATTAAGCGTTTTGTGTGGAGGAACATCATTACGATTCGGCATTCCAAGAGCATTGATCTCGGATAATGGCACTTTCGGTTTGGTATGGCGTGTCTGAAAGCTATCACGGCAAATCTGATGTGTACCTTACTTTTCTCTGGCTTACCCCCAAAGTAGCGGTCGGAAGCTTGAACAAGTCCATCTTGGGCGGCATCAAAAAGAAATTTGGAAAGTGCCAAGGGCAAGTGGGTGAAGAGTTGCCAAGTGTACTATGGGCCCATCGAACAACACCAAGGCGATCCCGGCGAAACACCGTTTGCCTTGTGCTTGAACGAGCAATCTTACCCCGAGATCGGCCTACCAACCCTCGGATCGCAAGCCTTCGACACGGGTCGAAATGACATGATGCTTGCTTTGGACTGGATCGATTGAAGAGCGAAGAGATCGTGCCTTGGCATCCATGGCTCGCTTCTCGGCGACTTCGCCAAGTCATACAATGGCGAGTCAAGCTGCGGCCTTCTAATCGGGAGGCGGTCTGAAGAAGGTGCTACTGCGACGATCGGAGGCCGACCGATGGAAACTTGGTCGGCGGGGCGGCCCTATCAAATAGATTCCGTTCGCGAGAGCGAGGGCATATCGGTTGTCGGACATGTCGGGGAGAAACACCCGGTAGTGGAATTCAACACATCTCGAAAATTTTATCAATGACCCGACTGTGGGCTTGATATTTGTACACAATATCTCGTAAATCCAAGATCTCGCGTTTTCACATGTTTAATCTCAACATTTCAAAGTCAATAAGTCTCGGATTGGGCCTTTGGTGCATGAAACCTCGGGGCGAACAAGTCTCCGGATTCGGGCGCCCGCCGTGGATGTCACGATTGGCGAACAAGTCTCCGGATTCGGGCGCCGCCGTGGATGTCACGATTGGCGAATAAGTCTCGGATTCGGGCCTTTGGTGCATGAAACCTCGGGGCGAACAAGTCTCCGGATTGAGCCTTTGGTGCATGAAACCTCGGGGCGAACAAGTCTCGAATTCGGCCCTTTGGTGCATGAAACCTCGGGGCGAACAAGTCTCGGATTCGAGCCCCTTTGGTGCATGAAACCTCGGGGCGAACAAGTCTCGAATCGGGCCCTTTGGTGCATGAAACCTCGGGGCGAACAAGTCTCGGATTGAGCCCCTTTGGTGCATGAAACCTCGGGGCGAACAAGTCTCGGATTGGGCCCCTTTGGTGCATGAAACCTCGGGGCGAACAAGTCTCAGGTCGGAGCCCCTTTGGTGCATGAAACCTCGGGGCGAACAAGTCTCCGGATTGGGCCTTTGGTGCATGAAACCTCGGGGCGAACAAGTCTCCGGTCGGGCCCCTTTGGTGCATAAAACCTCGGGCGAACAAGACTCCGGATTCGGGCGCCCGCCGTGGATGTCACGATTGGCGAACAAGTCTCCGGATTGGGCGCCCGCCGTGGATGTCACGATTGGCGAACAAGTCTCGGATTGGGCCTTTGGTGCATGAAACCTCGGGGCGAACAAGTCTCGGATTGGGCCTTTGGTGCATAAAACCTCGGGGCGAACAAGTCTCCGGATTGGGCGCCCGCCGTGGATGTCACGATTGGCGAACAAGTCTCCGGATTGGGCGCCCCGTGGATGTCACGATTGGCGAACAAGTCTCGGTTGGGCCTTTGGTGCATGAAACCTCGGGGCGAACAAGTCTCGGATTCGAGCCTTTGGTGCATGAAACCTCGGGGCGAACAAGTCTCCGAATTGAGCCCTTTGGTGCATGAAACCTCGGGGCGAACAAGTCTCGGATTGAGCCTTTGGTGCATGAAACCTCGGGGCGAACAAGTCTCGAATTCGGAGCCTTTGGTGCATAAAACCTCGGGGCGAACAAGTCTCCGGATTGGGCCTTTGGTGCATAAAACCTCGGGCGAACAAGTCTCGAATTGGGGCCTTTGGTGCATGACACCTCGGGGTCGAACAAGCCTCCGGATTCGGGCGCCCGTCGATGTCACGATTAGCGAGAATAAGTCTCGGGTTGGGCCTTTGGTGCATAAAACCTTAGGGCGAACAAGTCTCGGATTCGGAGCCCTTTGGTGCGTACAACCTAAGGGCCGCATAAGTCTCCGGATTCGGAGCCCCTCTGGTGCATGAAACCTCGGCCAGAATGAGTCCGGACAAGTCTCCGAGCCCCCTTAGGTGCATGACACTTGGTGACGGCATCGCGCTTTGGGGCATTTTTGAACGATTACGCCACGTGAGGCAAAATATTGTGATAAGTGCCTAAACATTAGAATAAAATGTATCGACACGCTCGGCGATCAACGCAAAGCGATTTATTAATCTATTGGCCTAATACCTAATGATGCCTCGGCGACCCTCGGCGTGAACTATTCGGCTTTTAACGCTCGAGCACGGTCAATGCAAGGCGGTTTATCAATCTATTGGCCTAATACCTAATGATGCCTCGGCAGCCCTCGGCGTGAACTATTACTGCGCTTTTAACGCGAGTCCAATGCAAGCGGCGATTTATTAATCTATTCGCCTAATACCTAATGATGCCTCGGCGGCCCTCGGCGTGAACTATTACGGCTTTTAACGCTCGAGCACGATCAATGCAAGGCGGTTATTAATCTATTGCCTAATACCTAATGATGCCTCGGCGACCCTCGGCGTGAACTATTCGGCTTTAGCGCTCGAAACGCGATCAACGCAAGCGATTTATTAATCTATTCGCCTAATACCTAATGATGCCTCGGCCACCCTCGGCGTGAACTATTCGCTTCTAACACGCGCCCTAATAGCGCAAAGCGAGATCTAGTCGTCACGAACTAGACCTTCCACGCTCGGCCGAGCCATCGAGAACCGGCATATTTTTTGAATTGATTTAACATTGTATAAATTACAAAATAAACCGTCACCATAAAACTACGGAAACATCGTCACATTGCGCGTAAATTGCTAACATCTTATAATTACAAAAGGTATCAACGTCCATTGCTGTATCATAAACACAAAATACCGAAAACCACACGACAGAGAATACTGTATCATAAACATCAATCCTCGAATCGGTCTCAATGGATCGATGTCCACTGCTCATACGGTATTGGCACATTCAAACGCCGGTGCGAAAGGGCCTTCGCCAACCATGTTTGAATCCCGATTCTCAAACCGGGTTACTGTTCAACAGACTCGGCGAGCCCGACCTCTTTCGGCTTCGAAAAATTTTGACTCGGCGCTCTCTTTCGCCGCTTTCACCTCAGCCAACTCGGCCTCTAGACCAACAACGGTTTTTTTTGATAAGCAAAGTGCAGCTTCCAAGTCGTTGGGCTTCTTATCGGCCTCCGCTCTCAACCTCTCGCATCACGAGCTTTCTCCACATGACCTCGCTGAAGCTTCCCAATTCGCTCTTAAAACTCGTCCTCTGCCCTTTTCCTCTGGCCCTCACTTTGCTCTATAGCGACTAATCTCCTTGGGCGTCGAGATGGCGGCGGCCCACATCGCTATCCTACCAGCGGCTGCAAAAGAGCGAATCAAAACAAGCATAACGCGAACAACGTTTGAATGAAGGAAAATCGAATACACACCAAAGAGCCATTGCTTGGCCAACATTGTCGCATTCGGATCTGGTTCGGCCGGAAAAGCCTCCGTGTCGACGGTAAGGACAAAGAGCGTTGCCACGCCAACGCGACCTCTAGGTCATTAAGTGCGAGGCATCCGATGGAACCGGCACATTTCTCACCATCGGTCGGATCACAAAGACGCGACCTCACGATCCCACCATTCGAGGGCGTTTGCGTCTTGATCTTGAACCGACCTCATGATCCCTAGGCGTTTCTCCGGCGTTCCCTCAACTTCTGAGCGGCTTCCCGACCGGCGTGGATTGACACCCTTACTCGTTGCCACTTCGACAATTCGCAAGGATTTGATTGATAACTAGGAGCGGCAATGAGATTCGGCGATGGGCGGTTCGGTTGAAAGGCCCTCGCTATTCTCCTTGCGGCCAACCTCTCGCATTCGCCTTCTTAGCAAGTTTTGCGAGCTTAACCCAACCATGCCAGAATCTGGCAGAAGGGTTATCTGTACGTTGAAAAGCGTCGTCGACAGGAACGGTCCCCCGCACCAAAGCAGGAGAATCGTTGGAATCCAATACGTCCTCAGATTCGGCCTCCGAGTGATACAGCGCAGTTCGGCTACCTCCGTATTCTCCAAATCGTACCCTTCAAATCCTATCTGCCTCAAATTTTTGAAGTCGGACAAAATCTGACGACGAAAATCTTCCCTTTCGAATCGGAATATTTTCATGCGAAAAAGTCGTATCGTAGGCTCGTAGCAAAGCGAGCGTGAGCCGCCCTACCTTATAAAAGGCTGCGGCCGAAATAATTAAAACAATTCGATGTCCGAAAAAACGGCGTCGTCGGTTGAAGCGAGGACTTTTTCAACCCGTTCCTGCATAAGATAAGCCGTGAGGTCAAGAAAATAGGGTAAAGCGGATACAAATGTTCAAAATCGATAAAGGACATTGGCGACTGGTTCGCCCCTCGTCTAGGAATAGGATCGTGCGATCCTCCGCGCCAATTCGGTTGCCGGACCGCGACCATAACGTCGTCGACTCGTTTTCAGTGAAAGCATAGAGATCAGCGATGATCTGTGTCCTTTGCCTGAGGAAATGCGTCCGTCGACGAAGATCTGGCGAGCGTATGATGCGAATGGCAAGGGCGCCAAGATTTATACCAAAGCGGTTGGCCTTCGACCCCATTATAATTCTAAAGAAATTTACATTGGTGGGAAGGAATCAAATCCCAATGGCGAAGAACGACCCTCGATGGCGGGTGAAGGAAGCGAACTCCCCTCTGCGATCGGCGAAGGGAAAGACAATCGAGGTTTCTTCCTCACTCTCCATGTCGAGGCGCGGTCACCACTAACGATAAGTGGACATCGTCGGGGATGGAGAAATAGCGTCTAAAATCAACAACTCGACCGGAAAGAAGGTCTCTTAAATATTTTGCCATAATCTATTGATTGTAAGAATCTGTGACGGAGTAAACAAATTAGGAAAAGCTTGAGTTGAGAAGGGAAAAACTTACAGAAGTGAAGAGTATCGCAGATGGAGGGGGTGCAAGGATAGTTAGAAGAGCAGTCTAGCGGCCAGCGTCATAAATCATGAATTCGAAGGGACACCAGGCTCAAAATCATAATGAATGGGCGTGCACGAAGGGACGGGAGTCTGAGGCGACGATTCAAGGGGGTGGAATTAAACAACCGCGCAATAAGTGAAGCCCAAGAACTTGATGTAGAATTTGAAAATCGAGCCAAGCAACTCGTTCAACTACCGTTAACAAGATGCTTGGGGGCAATGTGGGGCGAGTAACTAAGGGGCGAAGCCTAATCGCCTGAGGCCGGGTGTTGAGCGGCTCCATACCGCTCTGCCGAGATGCGAGTAAGATATTTGGGCGAATATACGGAAGAAGCGTGTTAGGATAAATGGAAGAGTACACAAGCGAAGGAAAAGTAGACCAGTCCCGAGGCTGAAAAGTGACTATAAATATAAGAGCTTCAGACTAATAAAGGTATGCAAGAAAACACTTCTAAAAACTTAGTAAGCAAGCTTTACGGAGGCGACTTGTCCGTCAGTGCTAATTCGGCACCCCACGGAGTTTGTATTTTTGCAGGTGACTAGCAGAGGATCATTGGCGTCTTCCAGGATTCGAAGAGTATTTCCAAACCACATCCACCACAATCTGTTTACACAGAAAGACTTGAACTTGAGGCAGAGGAGATGGATGGAGTTCATTGAGGATTATGACTTCGAGTTGCATTATCATCTGGGAAAGGCCAATGTGGTGGCCGATGCCCTTAGTAGGAAATCCATTAGTGATGTAGCTTGTATAGCCATTCGGGAATGGGAGATGTTGGGTGCACTTGGGGAATTTGATTTGCATTTGGGCAAATCTGTTGAGGTAACGACCTTGTTTTTCATTGTTGCATAACCTACACTTGTGACTCGAGTGTTAGAGGCCTGAGAGGTGACTTGAAGTAGAATCCTCCAGAGAAGATCTCGATGGGAAGGTTGAGAAGGGTTTGTCTGTGTATCCCACGAGTGTGAGATCTGAGACCGTTTGTTTGTCTTGGGAGTCTTGCCGAGAGAAGGTACTCGAGTTTCATCATTCGCCTTGCGATGCATCCGGAGGTACTAAGATGTATCGATTTGGGTCGCTGATTTTGGTGGCGGGGTATGAAGAGAGATGTGGCTATTTTAAATCGAAATGCCTTACTTGTCGACAAGTGAAGGCCGAGCATCGAGGCTGGGTTTGTTGCAACCCTTGCCTATTGCTGAGTGGAAGTGGGAACATGTCACTATGGACTTCGTTGTTGGTCCTCCGAGGACTCAGCGGGGTAGTGATGCTATTTGGGTGGTTGTAGACCGGTTAACTAAGTCGGCGCACTTCATTCCTATACGTGTGAGAGATTCGGTAGATCACCTTGCCGACTTGTATATCCGGGACATAGTGAGATTGCACGGGGTCCGAGTGACGATCGTCTCAGATAGAGATCCTCGTTTTACTGCTAGGTTGTGGCGAGTTCTGAGTGCCTTGGGCACTAAGTTGACCTTTAGTACGGCTTATCACCCTCAGACTGACGGGCAGTCTGAGTGCACTATTCAAATCATTGAGGATATGCTTCGGGGTTGTGTCCTTGACTTTAGTGGGACATGGGAGAGGCACTTACCATTGGTGGAATTTGCCTACAACAACAGTTTTCAGTCGAGTATCGGTATGGCACCGTTTGAGGCCTTGTATGACCGACCTTGTAGGTCTCCGGTTTGTTGGGCCGAGGTAGGTGATGTACCTTTGTTGGGTCCGGAGTTGGTAAAGGAAACAACGGAGAAAGTTGAGCTTATCCGTAAGAGGCTTATTACAGCCCAGAGTCGTCAGAAATCTTATGCTGACCGTAGGAGGAGACCGTTGGTGTTTGAAGTAGGTGATCATGTTTTCTTGAAAATATCACCTAGACGAGGTTTGATGAGGTTTGGAAAGCATGGGAAGTTATCCCCTCGGTTTATCGGTCCCTTTGAGATCCTTGAGAGGATTGGGGAGGTTGCTTATCGTTTGGCTTTGCCACCGCAATTGTCCGGAGTTCATGACGTGTTTTCATGTGAGTATGCTTCGGAAATATGAGCCGGATCCATCACATGTATTAGATTGGACTGACTTAGAGGTAGATGAGGACGCCTCGTATGAGGAGAGACCGGTTCGAGTCTTGGATAGGCGGGATCAAGTCCTGCGTGATAAGACCATTCCTTTGGTGAAGGTCTTGTGGAAACATCACGGGGTGGAGGAGGCCACCTGGGAACGTGAGTTAGAGGTCCGAGAGAAATATCTGGATCTATTTGTAGATGTTTGAACATATGTTATATATACATTATTGTATTACTGAACTTAAAGATCATTGAATATGTCTTAAGTTGTAAAAACATTGTGAATGTTTTGGTTTATGGGAATATTGGAGAACTTGCCTTGATATGGGAGTTGATTGTAATATTGCATATGTAGGCCATATTATAGGACTGGAAATGTATCATGAAAATTGATTATGATAGGAGATTGTAAACCAGGTGTGTTGAAAATGGTTGAAAAGAAAAGGGAATACATGATGAAATGTATTTGTTGAGAAATGCCTCTTGATAAGGGTGAAATGGCGTAATGGGTCAAGTTGTTTAATGTTGAATTGTAACATTGTATAAAATTGAGACAAACTTTTAAAACTTGTTCTAAATTTGAGGACGAAATTCTTTAAGGAGGTTATAGCGATCCTGTTTTCCTCTTGTTGTCTGATGATCCGGACGTGTGTCCGTGGGTGTTTAATGGTTGGTTATTATCTTGTTTACATCCTTTCCTACCTTGTAGTTGAGTTATAGGATGTGTTAGGCAACTTAGGCGGATGGGTTGAGCTTAGGAACCAAGTCTAGTTGCCCAGATTTTATCCGCTCGGCGGGACTTTTGGCCGGCGGGGACCTTTGTTTCTTGTTCGCTCGGCGGTATACACCCATCCAAGTAGTTCTTGGCGATGTTGGATGCTCGGCGAGGATTGGCCGTTCGGCGGGAGTTTGTGTGTGACGCCGGCGGGGAGTTGGCGCTCAGAGGACTGTCTGCAAAAGTCTTTGGGAGTGCATCCGGCTCGGCGGGATTGGCCGGCGGGAGTCTGTGAGTGCCGCTCGGCGGGGTTTAAGCGCCGGCGGGAAGCTGGTTTAAGGCTCCGTGTTTTGGCTTTTCAAATCACTTTTTCACATTCTCTTCTCCCTCATACTTTTCCAAAAACACCATTGTTGAGCTTCTCTCTCTATATCATTGCCTTCTCTCTAGGGATTGATCTAGTAAGAGTTGTTTCCTCACCTTGGGCCTTTACAAAAAAGTTGTTGATCGTCGAGGGCTATCTTTTGATCCAAGAAACTTGTGATTTGGAGCATTTTTGTTTCCTTCATCATCTTCGTTGGGTGTCAACATTCGAGGTAGGGATAACCTACTCCTTCCTATGAGCTTTGTCTTTAAATTTTGATATTTTGATATGTTGGAAATTGTTGTGTAATTCTTAAGAAAGTTTGGCCCTTTTGTGTAATTTTACAAAGGGTAGGGTTTTAAATATATTAAGCCTATATGCATGTTTGGCATGGAGAAATGGAATCAATCTAGAAATATTGGTGAAAATGGAACCTTAAGGGTTGTAATGTTAATTATGGAAAATGTCCTAATTACATTGGTTAATTAATTTTTATAATTAATTATGAGGAATGAAGAATTGAATTGGGAATGTTGTCAATGTATGATGATTAAGCAGATGAAAACTAATCGAGGGAATGGGTCATTGAATATGACTGTTGAACGAATACATTAAGTGTATGTATTGATTGATGATGTGTATAATAATTGTTTATATGCATTGTGTTGTGCTGGAGGAGATAGGGGATGTACTCCACGGTTTAGGGGAAGATAGGGGATGGACCTCTAAACCGGATGCGGTCTAGGGGAAGATAGGGGATGGACCTCTAGACCGGATATTGTTTGGGAGGAGATAGGGGATGGACTCCATAGATACAGCTCATATGCTTATCTACTGATGTGTTGACACAGTTCATATGCTTGTCTTTGGAAGTGTGATATATGGAAGTGTTGATATAGCTTATATGCTTATCTGTTGATGTATTGATATAGCTTATATGCTTATCTGTTGATGTATTGATATAGCTAATATGCTTATCTATTGTGAAATGGAAAAATGCCTAATGTTGCTTGGCCAGGTTCTGAACCATGATTTGAATTGAGAAATAAATGAGAAATAGAAAATTGAAGAATTACTATGGACTTGTATGTTATGAAACAATAATGTGACCTAAGGAATGAAAGCATTGATGACCATCTATCAACCGCTAATCTTTTAGTCATTGTTCATAGTTGGTTTAGTATATTTCTCTTGCATTGGCTCACCCTATCTGGGAACATCATTTTCAGGTATAGATGGAACGTTACCACCAAGGCAATAGCAAGGGAGATCATTGGGAAGCAAGGGTTCTCTTTATTTCGCTTTATGTGTGCATGTATTTTGTTTGTAAAGCCAAGGGCTTAATGTGTAATGAGTGAGACTCTATTTGTGTAACCAACCAAGGTCTTGGAAAGATGTAAGCCTATATGGCATTTAATTGCATGCTAAGCTGAACTCTGATATATGAGCTTATATTTATTCCGCATGTGAGTCATCTTTAATGTTATTATTTTGAGGGCGTTACTATAGGAAATTGAATAAAAATCGATTTTGAATAAAAATGGAAGTTGAATTGAAAAGAAAATTGAATAAAAATGAAAATTGCATAAAAATAAAAAAAGGAAATTGAATAAAAATGGAAGTTGAATAAAATTAAAATGGAACTTCCATTTTTATTCAACTTCCCATTCTATTTAATTTCCAAATAGATCGTTAAGGTATAATGATTTTTTGAATAAACTTTTATTTTTATTCAACTTCCTCTTTATTTATTTTTATTCAACTTCCATTTTTATTTAATTTCCTTTTCTATTCAACTTCTTTTTATTCAATTTTATGCAACACCCATTTGTATTTAGCTTTCATTTTTAACTTCCATTTATATTTTTATGCAACTTCCATTTTTATTCAATTTTCTTGTCTATTCAACTTCCTATTCTATTCAACTTCATTTTTAGTTTTATTCAAGTTCCATTTTATTCAATTTTCTTTTTTATTCAATATCCTTTTCTATTCAACGTTCTTTTTTATATAATTTCCAAATAGATCGTTAAGGTATAGTGGTTTCTTGAATGAACTTCGATTTTATTTTTATTCAACTTCTATTTTTATTCAATTTCTTTTTATTCACTTTTCTTTTTATTTAATTTTCAAATAGATCATTAAGGTATAGTGGTTTCTCGAATGAACTTCGATTTTTATTTTTATTCAACTTCCATTTTTATTCGATTTCCATTTCTATTCATTTTCCATTTATTTAATTTTCAAATAGATCGTTAAGGTATATAGTGGTTTATTGCCTAAAATTAACAATACAAGTTCATTTAAGAAACCACTATATCTTAACAATCTATTTGGAAATTAAAGTAAAAAGGAAGTTGAATAGAAATTGAAGTTGAATAAAAATAAAACTGGAAGATCATTCGAGAAACCACTATACCTTAACGATCTATTTGGAAAATAAAAAATAAAAAAAAAGAAGAGAGAAAATAATTGAATAAAAATGGAAGTTGCATAAAATTAAAAATTGAAGTTCATCCAATAAACTATTATACCTTAACGATCTATTTGAAAATTAAATAAAAAAGGAAGTTGAATTGAAAAGTAAATTGAATAAAAATGAAAGTTGAATAAAAACAAAATTTTATACGCCTAAAATTAACAATGGAAGTTTATTCAAGAAACCACTATACCTTAACGATCTATTTGGAAATTAAATAAAAAAGGAATAGAAAAGGAAATTGAATAGAAATTGAAGTTAAATAAAAATTGAAGTTGAATAAAAATAAAAGTGGAAGTTGAATAAAAATAAAAATGAAAGTTGTATGAAATTAAAAATGGAAGTTCATTCAAGAAACCACTATACCTTAACGATCTATTTGGCACCACTTCCATTTCTATTCAATTTCCTTTTCTTTTCAACTTCCTCTTTTTATTTAATTTCCAAATAGATCGTTAAGGTATAGTGGTTTCTTGAATTAACTTCCATTTTTAATTTTATGCAACTTCCATTTTTATTTTTATTCAACTTCCTTTTTTATTGAACTTTTTTTTTATTTAATTTCCAAACAATTCATTAAGGTATAGTGGTTTCTTGAATGAACGTCCATTTTTTATTTTATGCAACTTCCATTTTTATTCAACTTCTTTTCCAAATAATTCGTTAATGTATATTGCTTTCTTCAACAAACTTCCATTTTTATTTTTCTGCAACTTCCATTTCTGTTCAACTTCATTTTTTATTTTATTTCCAAATAGATCTTTAAGGTATAGTGGTTTTTTGAATGAACTTCCATTTTTATTTTTATTCAACTTTCCATTTTTATTTGTATTCAACTTCCATTTTTATTCAATTTCCTATTCTATTCAACTTCATTTTTTATTTAATTTCTAAATAGATTGTTAAGGTATAGTTGTTTCTTGAATTAACTTCCATTGTTAATTTTAGGCAACTTCTATTTTTATTTTTATTCAACTTCCTTTTTTATTCAATTTCTTATTCTATTCAACTTCCTTTTGTATTTAATTTCAAAATAGATCGTTAAAGTATAGTGGTTTTTTGAATGAATTGTCATTTTCAATTAACTTCCATTATTAATTTTATGCAACTTCTATGTTTATTCAACTTTCTTTTTTATTAAAGATCCCACTATACCTTAACGATCTATTTGGAAAGTAAATAAAAACAGAAGTTGAATAGAAAAGAAAATTAAATAAAAATGCAAGTTGCCTAAAATTAACAATGGACGTTAATTCAAGAAACCATTATACCTTAGCGATCTATTTGAAAAGTAAATAAGAATTAAAAATGGAAGTTCATCCAATAAACTACTATACCCTAACGATCTATTTGGAAATTAAATAAGAAAGGAAATTGACTAGGGAAGGAAATTGAAAGTTGCATAAAATTAACAATGGAAGTTCATTTAATTTTATGCAATTTCCATTTTTATTCAATTTCCTATTCTATTCAACTTCATTTTTTTCTTTACTTTCCAAATAGATCGTTAAGGTACATTAGTTTCCAAATAGACCGTTAAGGTATAGTGGTTTCTTAAATGAACTTACATTGTTAATTTTATGCAACTTCCATTTTTATTTTTATTCAATTACCTTTTCTATTCAACTTCCTTTTTTATTCAACTTCCTTTTTTATTTAATTTCCAAATAGATCATTATGGTATAGTGGTTTCTTGAATGAACTTCCATTGTTAATTTTAGGAAAACTTCCATTTTTATTCAACTTCTATTTTCTATTCAACTTCCTTTTTTATTTAATTTCATTTTCTATTCAACTTCTAGTTTTATTCAATTTCCTTTTCTATTCAACTTTATTTTTTATTTAATTTCCAAGTAAATCGTTCAGGTATAGTGCTTAATTTTATGCAACTTCCATTTTTATTTTTATTCATCTTGCATTTTTATCAAATTTCCTTTTCTATTCAACTTCCTTTTTTATTTAATCTTCCATTTTTATTTAATCTCCAAATAGATCGTTAAGGTATAGTGGTTTTATTGTTATTCAACTTCCATTTTTATTTTTATTCAACTTCAATTGTTAATTTTATGCAACTTCCATTTTTAATTTTATGCAACTTTCATTTTTATTTTTATTCAACTTCCATTTTTATCCAATTTCCTTTTCTATTCAACTTCCATTTTTTATTTAATTTCCAAATAGATCGTTAAGGTATAGTGGTTTCTTGAATGAACTTCCATTGTTAATTTTATGCAACTTCCATTTTTATTTTTATTCATCTTCCATTTTTATTCAACTTCTTTTCTATTCAACTTCCTTTTTTATTTAATTTTCAAATAGATCGTTAAGGTATAAACTTCCATTTTTGTTTTTACTCAACTTCCATTTTTATTTTATATGCAACTTCCATTTATATTTTTATTCAACTTCTATTTTTATTCAATTTCCTTTTCTATTCAACTTCCTCTTTTTTTTTTTTAATTTCCAAATAGATCGTTAAGGTATAGTGGTTTCTTAAATGAACTTACATTGTTAATTTTTTGCAACTTCCATTTATATTTTTATTCAACTTCCATTTTTATTCAACTTCCTTTTTTATTTAATTTCCAAATAGATCGTTAAGGTATATTGGTTTCTTGAATGAACTTTCATTTTTTAGTTTTATTCGGCTTCCATTTTTAATTTTATGCAACTTCCATTTTTATTCAATTTCTTTTTTTATTCAACTTCCCTTTTCTATTTTTATTCAACTTCCATTTTTATTCCACTTTCTTTTTTATTTAATTTCCAAATAGATCATTAAGGTATAGTGACTTCTTAAATGAACTTTCATTTTAAATTTTATGAACTTCCATTTTTAATTATATGCAACTTCCATTTTTATTCAATTTCCTTTTTTATTCAACTTCCTTTTTTATTTTTATTCAACTTCCATTTTTATTCAACTTCATTTTTTTATTTAATTTCCAAATAGATCGTTATGGTATAGTTGTTTCTTGAATGAACTTCCATTGTTAATTTTATGCAATTGCCATTGTTATTTTTATTCAATTTCCATTTTTATTTTTATGCAACTTTTATTTTCTATTCAACTTCCTTTTCTATTCAACTTCTTTTTTAGTTAATTTCCAAATAGATCGTTAAGGTGTAGTGGTTTCTTGAATGAACTTCCATTATTAATTTTATGCAACTTCCATTTTTATTTTTATTCATCTTCCGATTTTTATGCAATTTCCAATAGATCGTTAAGGTATAGTGGTTTCTTGAATTAACTTCCATTTTTCTTTGTATTCAACTTGCTTTTTTATTTAATTTTCAAATAAATCATTAAGGTATAGTGGTTTCTGGAATGAATTTCCATTTATATTTTTATTCAACTTCAATTTTTATTCAATTTTCTTTTTTATTCAACTTCATTTTTTTATTTAATTTCCAAATAGATCGTTAGGGTATAGTGGTTTCTTGAATGAACTTCAATTGTTAATTTTATGCAACTTCTATTTTTATTAAATTTCCTTTTGTTAAGGTATAGTGGTTTCTTCAATGAACTTACATTCTCAATTTTTATTCGACTTCTATTTTTAATCAATTTCGGGTATTAAATAAAAAGGAAGTTGAATAGAAAATGGAAATTGAATAAAAATAAAAATAAAAATGGAAGTTCATTCAAAAAACCACTATACGTTAACGATCTATTTGGAAATTAAATAAAAAATAAAGTTGAATAGAAAAGGAAATTAAATAAAAATGGAAGTGGAAGTGGAATCAAAATAAAAATCCAAGTTGCATAAAATTAAAAATGGAAGTTGAATAATTGAATAGAAAAGGAAATTGAATAAAAATGGAAGTTGAATAGAAAATAGAATTGAATAGAAATTGAAGTCGAATAAAAATAAAAAAGATATTGAATAAAAATGGAATTTGAATAGAAAAGGAAATTGAATAAAAATGGTAGTTGAATAGAATAGGAAATTAAATAAAAATAGGAAATTGAATAGAAATGGAAGTTGAATAAAAATAAAAATGGAAGTTGCATGAAATTAACAATGGAAGTTCATTCAAGGTCACACTATACCTTAACAATCTATTTGGAAATTAAATAAAAAAGAAAGTTGAATAGAAAAGGTAATTGAATAAAAATGGAAGTTGACTAAAATTAAAAATTGAAGTTCATCCAATAAACTACTATACCCTAACGATCTATTTGGAAATTAAATAAAAAAAGAAGTTGAATAAAAAAAGAAAGTTGAGTAGACAATGAAATTGAATAAAAATGGAAGTTGCTTAAAATTAAAATTGAAATTACATAAAAATGGAAGTTGAATAAAATTAAAAATGGAAGTTCTTTCAAGAAACCACTATATCTTAACGATCTATTAAGAATTTAAAGAAAAAAGGAAGTCGAATAAAAAAGAAAATTGAATAAAAATGGAAGTTGTATAAAAATAAAAATGGAAGTTGCATAAAATATAAATGGATGTTGCATAAAATTAACAATGGAAGTTGAAATGAATAGAAATGGAAGTTGAATAAAAATAAAAATAGAAATTCATTTAAGAAACCACTATAACTTAACGATTTATTTGGAAATTAAATAAAAAAGAAAGTTGAACAGAAAAAGAAATTGAATAAAAAACAAAATTGAATAAAAATGCAAGTTGCATAAAATTAAAAATGGAAGTTAATTCAAGAAACCACTATACCTTAACGATTTATTTGGAAATTAAATTAACAATGGAAGTTGAATAGAAAAGGAAATTGAATAAAAATGGAAGTTGAGTAAAAATAAAATGGAAGTTGCATAAAATTAAAAATGGATGTTTCATAAAATTAAAAATGGAAGTTCATTCAAGAAACCACTATACCTTAACGATCTATTTGGAAATTAAATAAAAAATGATGTTGAATAGAAAAGGAAATTGAATAAAAATGGAAGTAGCATAAAATTAAAAATGAAAATTTATTGAAAAAAACCACTATACCTTAACTATCTATTTAGAAATTAAATAAATCGTTAAGGTAGAGTGGTTTATTTACTTTCCAAATAGACCGCTACGGTATAGTGGTTTCTGGAATGAACTTCCATTTCTATTTTTATGTAACTTTCATTTTTATTCAACTTCATTTTTTATTTAATTTTCAATTAAATCGTGAAAGTTGCATAAAATTAACAATGTAAGTTTATTTAAGAAATCATAATACCATAACGATTTATTTGGAAATTAAATATAAAAAAAGGAAGTTAAATAGAAAAGGAAATTGAATAAAAATAAAATAACAATGGAAGTTGAATAGAAAAGGAAATTGAATAGAAAAGGAAATTAGATAAAAAGGAAGTTGAATAAAAATAAAAATGGAAGTTGCATAAAATTAAAAGAGGAAGTTGAATAGAATAGGAAATTTAACGGTCAATTTGAAAATTAAATAAAAAAAAAAAGATGTTGAATAGAAAAGGTAATTGAACAAAAATGGAAGTTGCATAAAATTAACAATGGAAGTTGAATAAAAATGGAAGACGAATAAAAATAAAAATGGAAGTTGAATAAAAATAAAAAATGAAGTTGAATAGAATAGAAAATTGAATAAAAATTGAAGTTGCATAAAATTAACAATGGAAGTTCATTCAACTTCCATTTTTATTCAATTTCCATTTTTATTCAATTGCCATTTTTATTCAACTACTATACCCTAGCGATCTATTTGGAAATTAAATAAAAAAAAGGACGATCTATTTGGAAATTAAATAAAAAAAGGAAGCTAAACAAAAAAGGAAATTGAATAAAAATGGAAGTTGAATAGAAAACAATATCCTTTTCTATTAGATCGTTAAGATAGAGTGGTTTCTTGAATGAACTTCTAGTTTTATTTTTATTCAACTTTCATTTCTATTCAACTTCCATTGTTAATTTTAGGCAACTTCCATTTTTATTTTTATGAAACATTCATTTTTAAATGAACTTCCATTTTTAATGTTATGAAACATCCATTTTTAATTTTATGCAACTTGCCCTTTTATTTAATTTCCAAATAGATCGTTAAGGTATAGTAGTTTCTTGAATGAACTTCCATTTTTATTTTATGGAACTTCCATTTTTATTTTTATTCATCTTCTGATTTTTATGCAATTTCCATTTCTATTCAACTTCTTTTTTTTTTTTTTTTAATTTTCAAGTAAATCGTTAAGGTATAGTGGTTTTTTTGAATTAACTTCCTTTTGTAATTTTATGTAACTTCCATTATAATTTTTATTCAGCTTTCATTTTTATTTAATTTCCTTTTTTCTATTCAACTTGATTTTTTAATTTTATGCAACTTCCATTTTTATTTTTATTCAACTTCCTTTGTTTTTTAATTTCCAAATAGATCATTAGGGTATAGTGGTTTCTCGAATGAACTTCCATTTTTAATTTTATGAAACATCCATTTTTAATTTTATGCAACTTCCATTTTATTTTTACTCAACTTCCATTTTTATTCAATTCTCTTTTCCATTTAACTTCCCTTTTTAATTTTATGCAACTTCCATTTTTATTTTTATTCAACTTCTATTTTTATTCAATTTCCTTTTCTATTCAACTTTCTTTTTTATTCAATTCTATTTTCTTTTCTATTCAACTTCCATTCTTTTTTCTTTAATTTCCAATAGATCATTAAGGTATTGTGGTTTATTGAATGAACTTCCATTTTTATTTTTATGCAAATTTCATTTTTATTTTTATTCAACTACCTTTTTTTGTTAAATTTCCTTTTCTATTCAACTTCCTTTTTTATTTAATTTCCAAAATAGATAGTTAAGGTATAGTGGCTTCTTCAATGAACTTCCATTTTTAATTTTATTCAGCTTCCATTTTTATTTTTATTCAATTCTATTTTTATTCAACTTCTTTTTTTATTTTTATTCATCTTGTATTTTTATTCAATTTCCTTTTTTATTCAATTTCCAAATAGATCGTTAAGTTATAGTGGTTTCTTGAATCAACTTCCATTTTTAATTTTATGCAACTTCCATTTTTATTCAATTTCTTTTTCTATTTAACTTCCTTTTTTGTTTTTATTTAACTTCCATTTTTATTTTTATTCAACTTCCATTTTTATTCAATTTCCTTTTCTATTCAACTTCCTTTTATATTTAATTTCCAAATAGATCGTTAAGGTATAGTCGTTTCTTGAACGAACTTCTATTGTTAATTTTACTCAATTTCGATTTTTATTCAATTTGCTTTTCTATTCAACTTCATTTTTTCTTTAATTTTCAATTAAATCGTTAAGGTATATTGGTTTCTTGAATGACATCCTTTTCTATTTGAACAAAAATGAAAGTCGAATGAAAAAGGAAGTTGAATAAAAATGAAAATGGAAATTGAATAAAAATAAAAATGTAAGTTGAATAGAAAAGAAAATTGGATAAAAATGCAAGATGAATAAAAATAAAAATGAAATTTGCATGAAAAAGGAAGTTGAATAAAAATGGAAATTGAATAAAAATGGAAGTTGCATAAAAATTATAATGGAAGTTGCATAAAAAAGGAAGTTGAATAAAAATGGAAATTGAATAAAAATGGAAGTTGCATAAAAATTATAATGGAAGTTGCATAAAATTAACAATGGAATTTAATTGAAGAAACCACTATACCTTAACAATCTATTTGGAAATTAAATAGAAAAGGAAATTGAATAAAAATTCAAGATGAATAAAAATAAAAAAAGAAGTTGAATAAAAATAGAATTGAATAAAAATAAAAATAGAAGCTGAATAAAATTAAACATGGAAGTTCATTGAAGAAAATGGAAGTTCAGTAAAAATGAAAGTTGCATAAAAATAAAAATAGAAGTTCATTCAAGAAACCACTACATCTTAACGATCTATTTGGAAATTAAATAAAAAAAGAAGTTGAATAGAAAATGAAATTAAATAAAAAAATGAAGTGAAATATAAAAGGAAATTGAATAAAAATAGAAGTTGCATCAAAATAAAAATGAAAGTTGCATAAAATTAAAAATGGAAGTTTATTCAAGAAACCACTATACCTTAACGATCTATTTGGAAATTAAATAAAAATGGAACTTACAAAAAATAATAATGGAAGTTAAATAAAAATAGAAGTTGCATAGAAAATTGAAGTTCATTCAATAAACTACTGTACCCTAATGATCATTTAATTTCCAAATAGATCGTTAAGGTATAGTGGTTTCTTCAATGAACTTTCATTTTTTTATTTTCAAAATGGATTTTTCCAATTTCATGTTCTATTCAACTTCTTTTTTTTTTTATTTTTTTTTATTTCCTTTTCTATTCAACTTTGTTTTTTATTTAATTTCCACATAGATCGTTAAGGTATGGTGGTTTATTGAATGAACTTGCATTTTTAATGTTATTGACTTTTATTTTTATTCAATTTCCTATTCTATTCAACTTCCTTTTTTTAGTTAATTTCCAAATAGATCGTTAAGTTATAGTGGCTTCTTGAATGAACTTCCATTTTTATTTTTATTCAACTTCGATTTTTATTCAATTTCCTTTTCTATTTAATTTCCAAATAGATCGTTAAGGTATAGTGGTTTCTTGAATGAACTTCCATTTTTAATTGTATGCAACTTCCATTTTTATTTTTATTCAATTTTTTTTTTTATTCAACTTCCTTTTCTATTGAACTTCTTTTTTTATTTAATTTCCACATAGATCGTCAAGGTATAGTGGTTTCTTGAATGAACGATCTATTGTTAATTTTATGCAACTTCAATTTTTATTCAATTTCCTTTTCTATTTAATTTGCAAATAGATCGTTCAGGTATAGTGGTTTCTTGAATTAACTTCCATTTCTATTCAATTTCCTATTCTATTCAACTTCATTTTTTTTTATTTGATTTCCAAATAGATCGTTAAGGTATAGTCGTTTTTTGAAAGAACTTCCATTTTTAATTTTATGCAATTTCCATTTTTATTTTTATTCAACTTCCATTTTTATTCAATTTCCTTTTTATTTAATTTCCAAATAGATCGTTAAAGTATAGTGGTTTCTTGAACAAAAATGGCAGTTAAATAAAAAAGGAAGTTGAATAAAAACGCAAGTTCATTCAAGAAACCACTATAACTTATTATGCAACTTCCATTTTTTGTTTTTATTCAATTTCCTTTCTTTTTTTTATTTAATTTCCAAATAGTTCGTTAAGTTATAGTGGTTTCTTGAATGAACTTCAATTTTTAATTTTATGCAACTTCCCCTTTTTTATTTAACTTCCATTTTTATTCACGTTACTTTTTTATTCAACTTCCATTTTTACCCAATTTCCTTTTCTATTCAACTTCTATTTTTATTTAATTTCCAAATAGATCGTTAAGGTATAGTGGTTTTCTAAATAGACTTCATTTTTATTTTTATTCAACTTCCTTTTTCATTCGACTTCCATTTTGTTCAAATAGAAAAGGATGTCATTCAAGAAACCAATATACCTTAACGATTTAATTGAAAATTAAAGAAAAAGGGAAGTTGAATAGAAAAGGAAATTGAATAAAAATTGAAGTTGAGTAAAATTAACAATGGAAGTTCATTCAAGAAACCACTATACCTTAACGATCTATTTGGAAATTAAATATAAAAAGAAGTTTAATAGAAAGGGAAATTGAATAAAAATGGAAGTTGAATAAAAATAAAAATGGAAGTTGAATAGAAAAGGAAATTGAATAAAAATGGAAGTTGCATAAAATTAAAAATGGAAGTTAATTCAAGAAACCACTATAACTTAACGACCTATTTGAAAATTGAATAAAAATGCAAGATGAATAAAAAAAAAAGAAGAAGTTGAATAAAAATAGAATTGAATAAAAATAAAAATGGAAGCTGAATAAAATTAAAAATGGAAGTTCATTGAAGAAACCACTATACCTTAACGATCTATTTGGAAATTAAATAAAAAAGGAAGTTGAATAGAAAAGGAAATTTAACAAAAAAGATAGTTGAATAAAAATAAAAATGAAATTTGCATAAAATTAACAATGGAAGTTCATTCAAGAAAGCACTAAACCTTAACGATCTATTTGGAGATTAAATAAAAAATGAAGTTGAATAGAAAAGGAAATTGATTAAAAATGGAAGTTGCATAAAATTAACCATGAAAGTTAATTCAAGAAACCATTATACATTAACGATCTATTTGGAAATTAAATAGAAAAGGAAATTGAATAAAAATGCAAGATGAATAAAAACAAAAAAAAGAAGTTGAATAAAAATAAAAATGGAAGCTGAATAAAATTAAAAATGGAAGTTCATTGAAGAAACCACTATACCTTAACAATGAACTTCCATTCTATTTGTATTCAATTTCTTTTTCAATTCAACTTTCTTTTTTAGTTAATTTCCAAAAGGATCGTTAAGGTATAGTGGTTACTTGAATTAACTTCTATTGTTAATTTTATACAACATCCATTTGTAACGCCCTCAAAATAAAACCACAAATCATACATTCTTGACATGCTTAGATATAAAAGAATAAAACATAATTACATATCATCAGAGTGTTCATTACAAAATGTATTACATGTTGACAACAAAAGTAAATGCCCTATAGGCTTACAACTTTCCAAGTCAACACTTGGTTACAAAAGAGAGTGCTAACTCTACACCGAATAAGCCCTTGGCTTGATATACATGTAATACAACCAAAAATAACAAAAGGGTCCAACAACCTCAAGCCTCCCAAGCTACGCCCTGGAGGTGGCATACTACCCGCACTGAAAAATGATGTTCCATATAGGATGAGCCAACGCCCAAAGAGAGATATGCTAAACATAATATGAGCAATAATTAAAACATTAGCATTTGACAGATGTTTAACTCACATGAATAAATTCATAACCCATTTCAATTACATGACAAATATGTCCATGTTTCATTTCATTTTCAATACTTATCCAATTTCTCAATTCATAATCCTGGCTCAGAACCTGGCCATATACTTTAAATGAGATTATATCTCATATCAATAACTCTTCCATTTCAACAGTTCAAATGAGATAACAACTCATATCAAAACACTCCCATAAGCCATAATAGATACACAGATTCCCTGTATCAATAACACATAAAACACTTCTATACTTCACAAATGATACACAGATTTGTTGTATCAATAATTTAATAGATACACGTATTTGTTGTATCAATGGAGTCCATCCCCTATCTCCTCTCACATAACATAGCGATCCCGGGTTTTACCCCTTATTGTACAGCGATCCGGACTTGGTTCTGTGGATGTTAGCAGTTGTTTATATCTTGTTTACATCCTTTCGTACTTTGTATTTGAGTTATAGGATGTGTTGGGCAGGTTTGAAACAGGTTGGTTGTGTTTTGAAACCTAGAGTTGATGCCCAGATTTTGGCCTTCACACTCGAGCGGGGATTTTGATGCTCCAGCGGGCCCTTTGTTGTTTCTTCTCCGCTCGAGCGGGAGTTTTGACGCTCGAGCATGATTTTCCATCTCCCAAGATTTTTGTCTGCAGGTCTTCGTGACGCCGGCGGAGTTTTGACGCTGAGCGTGAACCTTTGTTTCGCCTCTCGCCGAGCGGAGTTTGACGCCGAGGGACCATGTCTGCAAAACTTCTGGAAGTGTGCAATCGACGCTCGAGCGGCGCTTTTGACGCTCAAGCGTGAGTCTGTGTCTGATGCTCGAGCGGGGGTTTCAACGCTCGAGCAGGGCGACTGGTATATCACTTCGGGATTTCACTTTTTGGATCACTTTTCAACATCCTTTCTCTCTCTTACTTTCCCAAACACGTATTTGAGAGCCTCTCTCTAAAACCTTACCTTCTCTAGGGATTGATCTAGTAGGAGTGGTTTCCTGCCTTGGGCCTTTGTAAAAGTTGTAGGATCGTCGAGGGCTTTATTTTGATCCGAAAATTTCTTGGTTTGGAGCATCTTCAATTTCTTCATCATCTTTCTTTGAGTTCCGAATTTGAGGCAGGGATTCCTACTCATTCTTATGTGTTTTAACCTTAATATTGAGCTATTTGTATAGATGGTTTGAGTTGGGAAATTTTGGGACTTAGGGTTTCAAAATGAATAAAGGGGGTTTTGTTATTTTTTGATTTTTGAATATGTATTTGGGTCTCAAAATGATGGTATTGTTGAAGAGTTGTTGATATTTGAACCTTTGGGTTAATATTGAGAAATGAGGGAGAAAGCCCTAATTTGTGCATAAATTAATTAGTATAATTAATTTGGGAAAATCATTGAGAGTATGAAATTGAGTTGAATATATTGAAATTGGCTCAGTATGAGATGGAACAGTGAAGTTGGATTTATTACTCGCTCACTTTTGAAATTGTTGATATTTATCTGTTGAACGTAATTATTATCTGTTTAGAAATAATTGCTTTGGGCTATCGGTGGAGGATAGTCTTGATTTTTGTAGACAATGCATGATGATTAGGCAAACTAAAACAAATCAATTGAGTATGCTATTGAATATGGCGGTTGATATAATGCATGAATTTTATGTATTGGTTTGGTTATGTATATGGTATGTGTTTGTATACATTGTGTTATGTGGGAGGAGTTAGGGATGTACTCTACGGTTTAGGGAAAGATAGAGGATGGACCTCTAAACCGGATATCATTTGACATTGATACAGCACTAAAATGTGTATCATATGTGGAATATGGAAGTGTTTTGTTTAACATTGATACATCACTAAAATGTGTATCATATGTGGAATATGGAAGTGTTTTGTCTGAGACGGATACAGTACTAAAATGTGTATCTATTATGAAGCATGAAATGATTAATTTGAGTTGTTATTTCAATTGAAATAGAAACGTTGTTGATATGGGATGTAATCTCACTTAAAGTATATGGCCAAGTTCTGAGCCAGGGTTGTGAATCGAGAATTGGTTATGAGATGGAATAAAAACATGGACACATTGGTCATGTATTTGAAATGAAATATGAATTGATTTATGTGAATTAAACATTTATCAAATGCTGATGTTTTAGCTATTGCTCAAACAATGTTTAGCATATCTCTACTGGGCGTTGGCTCACCCTTTATGGGACATCATTTTCAGGTACAGGTAGCATGCCACCTCCAAGGACATAGCTTGAGGGGATTAGTGGCTAGGTCATCTTTTGTGATTACTTTGTTTGTATTACATGTAAATCAAGCCAATGGCTTATTTTGTATAGAGTTAGAACTCTTCTTTTTGTAACCAAGTGTTGAGTTGGAAAGTTGTAAGCCCATAGGGCATTTGCTTTCGTTGTTAACATGTGATACATTTCTAAGAAATACTCTGATGAAATGTACTTATGCTTTATTCTCCTATGTCTGAGCACGTTAAGAATGTATGATTATTGGGTTTATTTTGAGGGCGTTACAACTTGGTATCAGAGTGTACCGGGTTCGAATACTTTGGGTACGTGAGAAGTGATTAGTATCACAGTGGGTTTGTCTCGCTTGTTAGAGACCTATGTGTGACATTATGTGTTTATTTGATAACATGTTTATGTGACTATGTAGGTATGGGATTTAGTTTCTAGGATGTTGATTGGATCCTTGGGTTTCTTTGAGTCTTGTTGGAAAAGCACTTGATCAATGTTGTTCTAACCGAAACTCTAGTAACGCCTCGGGACTATCATTATTCAGAAATGAATTTCGTAAGTGCTTATGTGTTTATGTGCTTACGTGGAGTGAATTACAGTTGTCCATGTATTAGGACGCGAGTGTTTAGTTTTGGCACATTTATGAATGTGCTAATGTTCTTCATTGCCTTTATTAGGATGTCAAGACAAGGAAGAGGTGGTAGACGTGGCAGACGCGGTAGGCAGGAGATGCCTTTACCGGATGATATTTCGGCACAGCAGGTCAGGGGGCTATGGGCGCTTTAGCCCGAGGGATAGCCGATGCTTTGAGAGAGTCTATGGGTATCCTCAAAGCTGAGAATCCAGTTCAGGCTCCAGTGCAGGCCCAGGTTATTGAGGCAGGGCCTTCCTTCTTGAAGAGGGAGTTCTTCCGGTCTAACCCGGACGAGTTTGTTGGGGATCCAAAGGAGCCACTTAAGGCTGACGAGTGGTTAGAGCAGATGAGTAAGACGTTCGAGATGCTTGGCATCGAGGATGGGGCGTTGAAAGTGACCTTGGCATCCTTCCAGCTTAAAGGGGGTGCGGGTCAGTGGTGGAAATACATGAGGGGCCGTATTGCTAGCACGTGGGAGACTTTTGTGGAGGCTTTTCAGGAGAAGTACTTATCTCCAGCAGTCAGGGAGAAGCTGAGAGACCAGGTCTGCCAGCTTTTGCAGTTGAGTTCTTCGGGCCGAGTATGAGGTCGATTAGCTTGTCCAGTTCAAGACTTTGAACTTGTGGTGTCCGAGGAACACCGCCAGACGAGTTTGAGAAGAGGTTGAGGCGCGCCTCAAGATGAGAGTTGGGGTTCTATGATCCGAGACTATGGGCGCTGGTTGATGCCGCAGCCCATGTGGAGATCATGATGTAGAGGAGGAGGGATGAGAGGCTCCAAGAGGAGCCAAGATGGTCATGGTGATGGCAAGAGATGAGGGTGCTAACCTCAAGAGTCTCAGGTGGTGTTGCTAGATCGACCTTTCCAAGGCCGAGTGCAGTGCTCTGGGAGAGGCAATCAGGAGATTTCACTGCTACAAGTGTGGTCACCGGGCCACAAGGCTTCGGGTTTGCCCACGAGGGGAGGGGTCGAGAGTCGCTATCTTTAGCTAGACCGCAGAGCCAGAGTCAGGCAGGGCCACTTGTCTTGTTATCGCAGTGGTCACTGGCACCAAGAGGTTTTGCCCACGCTTGAGTGCCACTGGGCGCGTCTGGTTCTAGGCAGACGCAGGGTTTTCACCACCAGCCTATGCAGCCTCGAGGCCAATCCGGAGCTTGCCCCAACAGGCAAAGCAACAGATGTCCGAGGGGTGAGCAGGTGGATCAGGGGCCTACTGGGCCCGTATATCGTTATCGCTACAGATCTTGTACCGCCCATCGGCCAGAGAGGTACCTTCTTGTTTTGCAACTCGCTGTTAGTGTATTGATTGATACGGGTGCATCTCATTCTTTTGTGTCTGCTACATTTGCATCTGCTTTGGGATTGAGTTGGCACGCTTAGCATCTCCTATTTGTGTAGTGTCACCTATTGGGGGTGAGTTGATTTTGAAACAAGGATGTAGGGGTTGTGATATAGAGGTCACCGATCGCTGGCTTCCATTTCCTTTTGTAGTGATGCCCATGTCGGGATTTGATGTTATTTTGGGTATGGACTGGCTATCGTCATACCGGGCTGTTATTGATTGCTACTGCCAGAGGGTCACAGTTTGTACCTTGAGCGGGGATTGTTTCCATTTTCTGGGGAATCGGGTTGGTAATGTGTTTCCACCGGTGTATGATCCGCGAGGGCGGAGTGAGCTTAGTGGTCTACTTGCTAGCCTTTTGAGTAGTGAGTGTGGTGAGACCCAGACTGTGTTGCCGAGAGTGGTTTGTGAGTACTCGAACGTTTTTCCCGAGGATCTCGTTAGTTTGCCACCTCATCGAGAGATTGAGTTCTCTATTGATCTAGTGCCCGGCACGGTGCCGATTTCTATGGCACCTTACCATTTTGCCCCAGCCGAGTTGGTTGAGTTGAAGGTTCAGCTCCAGGAATTACTGGATAAGGGCTTTATTCGCCCTAGTGTTTCGCTGTGGGGAGCACCGGCCCTCTTTGCTAAAAAGAAAGATGGCACCTTGAGACTTTGTATCGACTACCGAAAGTTGAATTGGGCTACGGTTAAGAATAAGTACCCCATGCCCCGTATAGATGATCTGTTTGACCAGTTGAAGGGGTCCCGTTGTTTCTCTAAGATAGACTTGAGATTGGGTTACCACCAGTTGAGGGTTAGGGAGGTGGATATTTCGAAGACGGCATTCCGTACGCGGTATGGCCATTATGAGTTTTTGGTGATGCCATTTGGGCTCACCAATGCACCAGCAGTCTTTACGGATTTGATGAACCGGATATTCCGGGAATTCTTAGATCGCTTTGTGGTCGTTTTTGTGGACGACATTCTCATCTATTCACCTTAAGAGAAGGACCACGAGGAACACTTAAGAGTGGTGCTTGAGTTACTTAGAACCCATAAGCTGTATGCCAAGTTTGGGAAGTGTGAGCTCTGGCTAGGAGAAGTCAAGTTCTTAGGCCATGTGGTTTCTGGAGAAGGGGTGTCTGTTGATACATCCAAGATTGAGGCAGTGCAAGATTGGGCACAGCCTAAGAGTGTGCTTGAGATCCGTAGTTTTCTAGGATTAGCTGGGTATTACCGTCGGATTGTGAAGGATTTCTCCAGGTTAGCTTCGCCATTGACTAGACTGACTCGGAAGGGAGTCAAATTTGTATGGAGTGAGACTTGTGAAAAGTCGTTCCAAGAGCTGAAAGTTAGGTTGACCACCGCTCCGGTCTTGATTATTCCGAAGAGAGGGTTGGGTTATGCAGTCTATTGTGATGCCTCACGAGAGGGTTTGGGTTGTGTGTTGATGCAAGAGAGGAAAGTGGTTGCCTATGGCTTATGTCAGTTGAAAATACAAGAGAAGAATTACCCTACACATGACCTAGAGCTAGCAGCAGTGATCTTTGCCTTGAAAATCTAGAGGCACTACCTTTATGGTGAGAGATTCGAGGTGTTCTCGGATCATAAGAGTTCCAAATATCTGCATACGTAAAGACTTAAACTTGACGCAGAGGAGATGGATGGAGTTTATTGAGGATTACGACTTCGAGTTGCACTATCATCCGGGGAAGGCCAATGTTGTGGCCGATGCCCTTAGCAGGAAATCCATTAGTGATGTAGCTTGTATAGTCATCCGGGAGTGGGAGATGTTAGGTGCGCTTGGCGAGTTTGATTTGCTTCTGGGCGAATCCGTTGAGGCTACGGCCTTGTTTTCTGTTGTTACTCAGCCTATACTTGTGACTCGAGTGTTAGAGGCACAGAGAGGCGACCTTGAGGTAGAATCCCTCCGAGAGAAGATCTCTAGTGGGAAGGTTGAGAAGGGTTTGACGGTGTATCCCGACTAGAGTGTGAGATACCGAGACCGTTTGTTTGTGCCGGAGTCTTGCCGAGAGGAGGTATTCCGAGAGTTTCATCATTCACGCCTTGTGGTGCATCCAGGAGGCACTAAGATGTATCGGGATTTGGGTCGCTAGTTTTGGTGGTGGGGCATGAAGAGAGATGTGGCAATTTTCGTGTCTAAGTGCCTTACTTGTCAACAAGTGAAGGTCGAACATCAGAGGCCAGCGGGTTTGTTACAACCCTTGCCTATTGCGGAGTGGAAGTAGGAGCATGTCACTATGGACTTCGTTGTAGGTCTTCCGAGGACTCCGGGTAGTGATGCTATTTGGGTGGTTGTAGACCGGTTAACTAAGTCGGCGCACTTCATTCCTATGCACGTGAGAGATTCGGTAGATCATCTTGCCGACTTGTATATTCGGGATATAGTAAGGTTGCACGGGGTCCCAGTGACGATTGTCTCAGATAGAGATCCTCGTTTTACTGCCAGGTTGTGGCAGAGTTTGCAGAGTGCCTTGGGTACTAAGTTGACCTTTAGTACGGCTTGTCATCCTCAGACTGACGGGCAGTCCGAGCGTACTATTCAGATCCTTGAGGATATGCTTCGGGGTTGTGTCCTTGACTTTAGTGGGACATGGGAGAAGCACTTGCCCTTGGCGGAGTTTGCCTACAACAATAGTTTCTAGTCTAGTATCGGTATGGCACCGTTTGAGGCCTTGTATGGCCGACCGTGTAGGTCTCCAGTTTGTTGGGCCGAGGTGGGTGATGCACCTTTGTTGGGTCCAGAGTTGGTGAGGGAAACAACGGAGAAAGTTGAGCTTATCCGTAGGAGGCTTGTTACAGCCCAGAGTCGTCAGAAATCTTATGCCGACCGTAGGAGGCGACCTTTGGTATTTGAGGTGGGTGATCATGTCTTTTTAAAGATATCACCTAGGCAAGGATTGATGAGGTTTGGGAAGAGTGGGAAGTTATCCCCTCGGTTTATTGGCCCTTTTGAGATCCTTGAGAGGATTGGCGAGGTTGCCTATCGTTTAGCTTTGCCGCCGCAGTTGTCCGGAGTTCATGACGTGTTTCATGTGAGTATGCTTCGGAAGTATGAGCTAGATCCATCACATGTATTAGATTGGACCGACTTAGAGGTTGATGAGGATGCCTCGTATGAGGAGAGACCGGTTCGGGTCTTGGATAGGCGGGATCAAGTCTTGCGAGGCAAGACCATTCCCTTGGTAAAAGTCTTATGGAAACATCACGGGGTGGAGGAAGCCACTTGGGAATGTGAGTTAGAGGTCCGAGAGAAATATCGGATCTATTTGTAGATGTTTGAGTATATGTTGTGTATTTTGTTGTATTAGTGGACCTTAAGAGTATTGAATATATCTAAGGTTGTAAAACATGGTATATGTTTTGGTTTAATGGAAGTATTTTGAAACTTGACTCGAAATGGAAGTTTAATGTAACATTGCATATGTTGATTATATTGTAGAAATGGAATTATATCATGAAAAATGAATATGATATGGAAATGGGAATCATATATATTGTAAACTGTTGAAATGGAAAGGAAATGCATGTTGAAATGTATATGTTGTGAAATGCCTCCTGACAAGAGGTGGAATGACCGGGATGGGTCGAGTTATTGAATGTTGAATGTAACATTGTTTAAAATGGAGAAAAACTTGTTCTTTTGAAAACTTGCACTTAATTTCGGGGATGAAATTCTTTAAGAGGGGGGAGGTTATAGCGATCCCGGGTTTTACCCCTTGTTGTACAGTGATCTGGACTTGGTTCCGTGGATGTTAGCAGTTGTTTATATCTTGTTTACATCCTTTCATACTTTGTATTTGAGTTATAGGATGTGTTAAGGTGTTTGAAACAGGTTGGTTGTGTTTTGAAACCTAGAGTTGATGCCCAGATTTTGGCCTTCACGCTCGAGTGGGGATTTTGACGCTCGAGCGGGCCCTTTGTTGTTGCTTCTCCGCTCGAGCGGGAGTTTTGACGCTCGAGCGCGAACCTTTTTTTGTTTCCTCTCCGCCGAAGGGAGTTTGACGCCCGAGCGAGGACCATGTCTGCAAAACTTCTGGAAGTGTGCAATCTACGCTCGAGCGGCACTTTTGAAGCTCGAGCATGAGTCTATGTCCGACGCTCGAGCGGGGGTTTCCACGCTCGAGCGGGGCGACTGGTATATCACTTCGGGATTTCACTTTTTGGATCACTTTTTCAACACTCTTTCTCTCTCTTACTTTCCCAAACACAAATTTGAGAGCTCCTCTCTCTAAAACCTTACCTTCTCTCTAGGGATTGATCTAGTAGGAGTGGTTTCTGCCTTGGGCCTTTGTAAAAGTTGTAGGGATCGTCGAGGGCTTTATTTTGATCCGAAAATTTCTTGGTTTGGAGCATCTTCAATTTCTTCATCATCTTTCTTTGAGTTCCGAATTTGAGGCAGGGATTCCTACTCATTCTTATGTGTTTTAACCTAAATATTGAGCTATTTGTATAGATGGTTTGAGTTGGGAAATTTTGGGACTTAGGGTTTCAAAATGAATAAAGGGGGTTTTGTTATTTTTTTATTCTTGAATATGTATTTGGGTCTCAAAATGATGGTATTGTTGAAGAGTTGTTGATATTTGAACATTTAGGTTAATATTGAGAAATGAGGGAGAAAGCCCTAATTTGTGCATAAATTAATTGGTATAATTAATTTGGGAAAATCATGAGAGTATGAAATTGAGTTGAATATATTGAAATTGGCTCAGTATGAGATGGAATAGTGAAGTTAGATTTATTACTCGCTCACTTTTGAAATTGTTGATATTTATCTGTTGAACGTAATTATTATCTATTTAGAAATAATTGCTTTGGGCTATCGGTGGAGGATAGTTTTGATTGTTGTAGACAATGCATGATGATTAGGCAAACTAAAACTAATCAATTGAGTATGCCATTGAATATGGCTGTTGATATAATACATGAATTTTATGTATTGGTTTGGTTATGTATATGGTATGTGTTTGTATACATTGTGTTATGTGGGAGGAGATAGGGGATATACTCCACAGTTTAGGGGAAGATAGGGGATGGACCTTTAAACCGGATATCGTTTGACATTGATGAAGCACTAAAATGTGTATCATATGTGGAATATGGAAGTGTTTTGTTTAACATTGATACCGCACTAAAATGTGTATCATATGTGGAATATGGAAGTGTTTTGTCTGAGACGGATACAGTACTAAAATGTGTATCTATTATGAAGCATGAAATGATTAATTTGAGTTGTTATTTCAATTGAAATAGAAACGTTGTTGATATGGGATGTAATCTCACTTAAAGTATATGGCCAGGTTCTGAGCCAGGGTTGTGAATCGAGAATTGGTTATGAGATGGAATAAAAACATGGACACATTGGTCATGTATTTGAAATGAATATGAGTTGATTTATGTGAATTAAACATTTATCAAATGCTGATGTTTTAGTTATTGCTCATACAATGTTTAGCATATCTCTACTGGGCGTTGGCTCACCCTTTATGGGACATCATTTTTAGGTACAGGTAGCATGCCACCTCCAAGGACATAGCTTGAGGGGATTAGTGGCTGGGTCATCTTTTGTGATTACTTTATTTGTATTACATGTAAATCAAGCCAATGGCTTATTTTGTATAGAGTTAGAACTCTTCTTTTTGTAACCAAGTGTTGACTTGGAAAGCTGTAAGCCCATAGGGCATTTGCTTTTGTTGTTAACATGTGATACATTTGTAAGAAATACTCTGATGAAATGTACTTATGCTTTATTCTCCTATGTCTGAGCACATTAAGAATGTATGATTATTGGGTTTATTTTGAGGGCGTTACATAACATCCGGTTTAGGAGTCCATCCCCTATCTTTCCCTAAACTGTGGAGTACATCCCCTATCTCCTCCCACACAATACAATGTATATAAACACATATCATATACGTAATTAATCAATACATAAATTCAATGTATTATTCCAACCATCATATTCGATGACATATTCAATTGATTAGTTTTAGTTTGCCTAATCATCATGCATTGTCTACAACAATCAAGACTATCCTCCACCGATAGCCCAAAGCAGTTATTTCTAAACAGCTAATAAATGCCTCAACAGATATAAAATCTCAACATTTTCAAAGTGAGCGATTTATAAATCCGACTCCACCATTTTAACTCATAATGAGCCAATTCCATTATTTCCAACTCAATTTCACATTTCCCTAACAATTGTCATTAATTACACTAATGACCCAAATATACCCAAACATGGCATTTTTCCCCCTTTTCACAATATTGACCCAAAGGTCCAAATATTATTAACAACATTAATATTATCATTTTAAGACCCAAAATATACGTTTATGAGTCAAAATAACGAAACCCCTCTTTTGAAAATAACACATTTCAAAACCTAACTTTCCAAATCAACCCATCTATACAAATAACTCAATGTCTATGTTAAAACACATAAGAATGAGTAGGAATCTCTACCTCAAAAGATGAAACCCAATGGAGGAGATGAAGAAATCTCGAAGTGCTCTAAACCAAGAATTTTTCGGATCAAAAGATAGCCCTCGACAAACTCAACAACTTTTACAAAGGCCCAAGATGAGAAAATTACTCCAACTAGATCAATCCCTAGAGAGAAGGCAAG
Organism: Camellia lanceoleosa; assembly: GCA_025200525.1. Classification (NCBI taxonomy): domain Eukaryota; kingdom Viridiplantae; phylum Streptophyta; class Magnoliopsida; order Ericales; family Theaceae; genus Camellia; species Camellia lanceoleosa. The sequence continues at coordinate 187,405 of JANUSC010000293.1, read as the reverse complement.
GTTTTACAGAGAGGAGATCTCAAATCTGATTTTGGGAAAGTAAGAGAGAGAAAGAGTGTCGAAAAAGTGATCCAAAAAGTGAAATCCCGAAGTGATATACCAGTCGCCCCGCTCAAGCGTGAAACCCCGCCGGCGCCAAAAGCGCCGCCGGCGTAGATTACACACTTCCAGAAGTTTTGCAGACATGGTCCTCACTCGAGCGTCGAACTCCCCGCTCGAGCGGAGGAACAAAAACAAAGGGTCACGCCGGCGTCAAGACTGCAGACAAAAAGTCTTGGGAGGTGGAAAATTACGCCGAAGGCCAAAATGCTCGCCGAGCGGAGAAGCAACATCGAAGGGCCCGCTCGAGCGTGAAGGCCAAAATCTGGGCACCAACTCTAGGTTTGAAAACACAACCAACCTGTTTCAAACCTGCCCAACACAACCCAGGACTCAAATACAAAGAGTAAGGGAAGGAAATGAGAATGAGACAACAACACAACCACGGAACCAAGTCCGGAACATAATATACAAAGGAAAGGAAAACTAGGATCGCTATAACCTTCCTCCCTTAAAGAATTTCGTCCCCGAAATTAAGTACAAGTTTTCAAAAACAAGTTTTTCTCAATTGTCAACAACATTACCATTCATTTCCCAACAACTTGACCCATTACCGGTCATTCCACCTCTATTCAAGAGGCATTTCACAATATATACTCAATATGCATTATTAGCATGCTTTCCCTTGAAATTTACCAATTTCAACACACAACGGCGAAGCATTTCATATTTGCAACATTATTATCATGCTTGCATTTCCACAATATATTTAACATACACAATGTTAGAATAACTTACATTTTAAGGCAAGTTCCAACATATATTTCCATAAACCAAAACATATACGAAGTTTTACAACTCAAGACATATTTAATGCTCTTAAAGTTCATTAATATTACAAAATCCCAATACATGGTTAAACAATTACAAACAAGTCCGGATATTTCTCACGGACATCCACCTCACGTTCCCAAGTGGCTTCCTCTACTCTGTGATGTTTTCACAAAACTTTTACCAAGGGAATGGTCTTGCCTCGTAAGACTTGATCCCGCCTATCCAAGACCCGAACCGGTCTCTCCTCATACGAGGCATCCTTATCTACCTCCAAGTCGGTCCAATCTAATACATGTGACGGATCCGGCTCATACTTCCGAAGCATACTAACATAAAACACGTCATGTACTCTGGACAACTGCGGCGGTAAAGCTAAACGGTAAGCAACCTCGCCAATCCTCTCAAGGATCTCAAAAGGGCCAATAAACCGAGGGGATAACTTCCCACTCTTTCCAAACCTCATCAAACCCCGTCTAGGTGATATTTTCAGAAAAACATGATCACCCATCTCAAAGACCAAAGGCCTTCTCCTACGATCAGCATAACTCTTTTGGCGACTGGTCAGAATAAGCCTTCTCTGGATAAGCTCAACTTTATCCATCGTTTTCCCTCACCAACTCTGGGCCCAACAAAGGTGCATCACCCACCTCGGCCCAACAAACAGGAGACCTACACGGTCGGCCATACAAGGCCTCAAACGGTGCCATACCGATACTTGACTGAAAACTGTTGTTGTAGGCAAACTCCACCAAGGGCAAGTGTCTCTCCCACGTCCCACTAAAGTCAAGGACACAACCTCGAAGCATATCCTCAAGGATCTGAATAGTACGCTCGGACTGCCTGTCAGTCTGCGGATGATAAGCCGTACTAAAGGTCAACTTAATGCCCAAGGCACTTTGCAAACTTTGCCACAACCTAGCAGTAAAACGAGGATCTCTATCTGAGGCGATCGTCACTGGGACCCCGTGCGACCTCACTATGTCCCGAATATACAAATCGGCAAGATGATCTACCGAATCTTTCACGCACATAGGGATAAAGTGCGCCGACTTAGTCAACCGGTCTACAACCACCCAAATAGCATCACTACCCCGCTGAGTCCTCGGAAGACCTACAACGAAGTCCATAGTGACATGCTCCCACTTCCACTCGGCAATAGGCAAGGGTTGCAACAAACCCGCTGGCCTCTGATACTCGGTCTTCACTTGCTGGCAAGTAAGGCACTTAGACACGAAAGCTGCCACATCCTTCTTCATTCCCCGCCACTAAAACTGGCGACCCAAATCTCGATACATCTTAGTGCCTCCCGGATGCACCGCAAGGCGTGAATGGTGAAACTCTCGGAGTACCTCCTCTCGGCAAGACTCCGGCACAAACAAACGGTTTCGGTATCTCATGCTTAGGTCGGGATACACCGTCAAACCCTTTTCAACCTTCCCACTTGAGATCTTCTCTCGGAGGGATTTTACCTCAAGGTCACCTCTCTGTGCCTCTAACACTCTAGTTACAATTGTAGGCTGCACAACAACGGAAAACAAGGCCACAGCCTTAACAGATTTGCCCAAAAGCAAATCAAACTCTCCAAGTGCACCCAACATTTCCCACTCCCGGATGGCTATACAAGCTACATCACTAATGGATTTCCTACTAAGGGCATCGGCCACCACATTAGCCTTTCCCGGGTGATAGTGCAACTCAAAGTCGTAGTCCTCAATGAACTCCATCCATCTTCTCTGCCTCAAATTCAAGTCCCTCTGTGTAAACAGGTACTTCAAACTCTTATGGTCTGAGAACACCTCGAACCTCTCACCATAAAGGTAGTGCCTCTAGATCTTCAAGGCAAAGATCACTGCTGCTAACTCTAGGTCATGTGTAGGGTAATTCTTCTCGTGAATTTTCAACTGACGTGAGCCATAGGCTACCACTTTCCCCTCTTGCATCAACACACAACCCAAACCCTCTCGTCAGGCATCACAGTAAACAGCATAACCCAACCCTCTGTTCGAAATAATCAAGACCGGAGCGATGGTCAATCTAACCTTCAGCTCTTGAAATGACTTTTCACAAGTCTCACTCCATACAAATTTGACCCCTTTCCGTGTCAACCTAGTCAATGGCGAAGCTAGTCTGGAGAAATCTCTCACAAATCGGCGGTAATACCCAGCTAATCCCAGAAAACTGTGGATCTCAAAAACACTCTTAGGCTGTGCCCAATCTTGCACTGCCTCAATCTTGGATGTATCAACAGACACCCCTTCCCCGGAAACCACATGGCCTAAGAACTTGACCTTTCCTAGCCAGAACTCACACTTTCCAAACTTGGCATACAGCCTATAAGCTCTAAGCAATTCAAGCACCACTCTCAAGTGTTCCTCGTGCTCCTCCTCAGAAGGCGAATAAATCAGAATGTCGTCCTCGAAAACGACCACAAAGCGATCTAAGAATTCCCGGAATATCCGGTTCATCAAATCCATAAACACTGCCGGTGCATTGGTGAGCCTAAATGGCATCACCAGAAACTCATAATGGCCATATCGCGTACGGAATGTCGTCTTTGGAATATCTTCCTCCCTGACCCTCAACTGGTGGTAACCCGATCTCAAGTCTATCTTTGAGAAACAATGGGAACCCTTCAATTGGTCAAACAGGTCATCTATACGGGGCATAGGGTACTTATTCTTAACCGTAGCCCGATTCAACTTTCGGTAATCAATGCAAAGTCTCAAGGCACCATTTTTCTTTTTAGCAAAGAGGGCCGGTGCTCCCCACAGTGAAACACTGGGGCGAATAAAGCCCTTATCTAGTAACTCCTGGAGCTAAATCTTCAACTCACTTAACTCGGCCGGGGCAAAACGATAAGGTGCCATAGAAATCGGCGTCGTGCCGGGCACTAGATCAATGGAGAACTCAATCTCTCGGTGAGGTGGCAAACTGACAAGATCCTTAGGGAAGACGTCCGAATACTCACAAACCACTCTCGCATCTGATGGGTCTCATCACACTCACTACTCAAAAGGCTAGCAAGAAGACCACTAAGCTCACTCCGCCCTCGCGGATCATATACCGGTGGCAACACACTACCAACCCAGTCCCCCAAGAAATGGAAACAATCCCCGCTCAAGGTACATACTGTGACCCTCTGGCGGTAACAATCGACAACAGCTGGCCACATTTAAAACAAGTCACGTCTCCCTGACTGCCTCTCCAAGTGCCTGCACTCGGCATCGAAAAAGTAGATCTAGCAAAACCTCCTTGAGACTGCTGAGGGTGTGAACCCCTCTGTCTTCTGCCATCACCCTGACCATCCTGACTCCTCTTGGAGCCTTTCTACCCCTCCTCCTCCTGCATCATGATCTCCATATGGGCTGCAGCATCAACCAAATGCCCATAGTCTCGAATCATAGACCCGCCAATTCTCATCTTGAGGCCGCGCCTCAACTTCTTCTCAAACTCGATACAACGGCGTTCCTCGGACGCCACAAGTTCAGGTGCAAACCTGGACAAGCTAGTAAATCTTGACCTCAAACTCGCCCTTTGAAGAACTCATTTGCAAAGTCGGTGAACGGTCTCTCGGCTTTTCCCGACAAATTGGAGCTAAGAACTTCTCCTGGAAAGCATTCAAAAAAGCCTCCCAAGTGCCATCCAAACAGCCCTTCACGAATTTCCACCATCGACCAAGATCCCCTTCACCGGAAAGATGCCAAGGTCACTTTCAAGGCTCCGTCCTCGATGCCTAGCATCTCGAACGTCTTTGCCATTTGTTCCAACCACTCATCTGGCTTAAGTGGCTCCTTCGGATCACCGACAAACTCGTCCGGATTAGACCTAAGAACTCCCTCTTCGTAAAGGAAGGCCTCATCCACAACTGGGCTCGAACTTGGGCTCGAATCGATTCTCAGCTCTAAGAATGCCGATAGATTCTCCCAAAGCATCGGTTATCTCACGGGCTAAAGTGCCCATAGCCTGCTAACCTGCTGGCCCGGCCACATTGGCCTGGCCGACTCCCTCCTGCATCATCGGATTCTCCTCCGGTATAGGCACTTCCTACCTCCTAGGCCTACCACGCCTACCACCTCGTCCTCGTCCTGACATCCTAATAGAGATAACGAAGACATTAGCACATTCACAAATGTGCCGAAGCTATAACACTCACGTCCTAATGCATGGACAACAATAATTCATTCTACGTAAGCACATTACCACATAAGCACTTACGAATTTCATTTCCGGATAATGATAGTCCCGAGGCATTGCTAGAGTTCCAGTTAGAAACAGCATTGATCAAGTGCTTTTCCAACAAGACTCACAGAAACCCAAGGATCCAATCAACATCCTAGAAACTAAATCCCATACCCAAATAGTCACATAAACATGTTATCACATAAGCACATAACATTACACATAAGTCTCTAACAAGCGAGACAAACCCATTGTGATACTAATCACTTCCCACGTACCCAAAGTATTCAAACCTAGTACGCTCTGATACCAAGTTGTAACGCCCTCAAAATAAACCCAATAATCATTCATTCTTAACATGCTCATACATAGGAGAATAAAGCATAAGTACATTTCATCAGAGTATTTCTTACAAATGTATTACATGTTAACAACAAAAACCAATGCCCGATGGGCTTCTGACTTTCCAAGTCAACACTTGGTTACAAAAAGAAGAGTTCTAACTCTATACAAAATAAGCCCTTGGCTTGATTTACATGTAATACAAATAAAGTAATCACAGAAGATGACCCAGCCACTAATCCTCTCAAGCTACGTCCTTGGAGGTGGCATGCTACCTGTACCTGAAAATGATGTCCCATATAGGGTGAGCCAACTCCCAGTAGAGATATGCTAAACATTGTATGGGCAATAACTAAAACATCAGCATTTGATAAATGTTTAATTCACATAAATCAATTCATATTTCATTTCAAATACATGACCAATATGTCCATGTTTTTATTCCATCTCTTAACCAATTCTCAATTCACAACCCTGGCTCAGAACCTGGTCATATACTTTAAGTGAGATTACATCCCATATCAACAACATTTCTATTTCAATTGAAATAACAACTCAAATTAATCATTTCATGCTTCATAATAGATACACATTTTAGTACTGTATCCGTCTCAGACAAAACACTTCCATATTCCACATATGATACACATTTTAGTGCTGTATCAATATCAAACAAAACACTTCCAGATTTCACATATGATACACATTTTAGTGCTGTATCAATGTCAAACGATATCCGGTTTAGAGGTCCATCCCCTATCTTCCCCTAAACCGTGGAGTACATCCCCTATCTCCTCCCACACAACACAATGTATATAAACACATATCATATACATAATCAAACCAATACATAAAATCCATGTATTATATCAACCGCCATATTCAATGGCATACTCAATTGATTAGTTTTAGTTTGCCTAATCATCATGCATTGTCTACAACAATCAAGACTATCCTCCACCGATAGCCCAAAGCAATTATTTCTAAACAAATAATAATTACGTTCAACAGATAAATATCAACAATTTCAAAAGTGAGCGATTAATAAATCCAACTTCACTATTCCATCTCATAATGAGCCAATTTCAATATATTCAACTCAATTTCATATTCTCATGATTTTCCCAAATTAATTATACCAATTAACTTATGCACAAATTAGGTCTTTCTCTCCCATTTCTCAATATTAACCCAAATGTTCAAATATCAACAACTCTTCAACAATACCATCATTTTGAGACCCAAATACATATTCAAGAGTCAAAATAACAAAACCCCCTTTATTCATTTTGAAACCCTAAGTCCCAAAATTTCCCAACTCAAAAGCGCCACTCGAGCATAGATTACACACTTCCAGAAGTTTTGCAGACATGGTCCCCGCTCGAGCGTCAAACTCCCCACTCGAGCGGAGGAACAAAAACAAAGGGTCACGCTCGAGCGTCAACACGCCCGCTCGAGCGGAGAAGCAACAACGAAGGGCCCGCTCAAGCGTCAAAAGCCCCGCTCAAGCGTGAAGGCCAAAATCTGGGAATCAACTCTAGGTTTCAAAACACAACCAACCTGTTTCAAACCTGCCCAACATAACCCAAGACTCAAATACAAAGAATAAGGGAAGGAAATGAGAATGAGACAACAACACAACCACAGAACCAAGTCCGGAATACAATATACAAAGGAAAGGAAAACCGGGATCGCTATAAAGTTGAATAAAAATAAAAAGGGAAGTTGCATAAAATTAAAAATTGAAGTTGCATAAAATTTAACGTTGGAAGCTCATTCAAGAAACTACTATACCTTGACGATTTATTTGGAAATTAAATAAAAAAAGAAGTTTAACAGATCGTTAAGGTATAGTGGTTTCTTGAATAAACTTCTATTGTTATTTTTATGCAACTTCCATTTTTGTTTTTATTCAATTTCCATTTTGTGGTAGCCGAATAGTTGAAAAACATAGGGGAGGTACATTTCAGAGGCTAGACGATAGCCGGCCTCTGTCACACAAGGATAAGGGCCCGAATAGGGTCGGGGGCCGAATAGGGTCCGTCTCTATAGCCGAGTAGTAGAAAAGGTAATGATTGAAAAAGTAGGCCCTGATCCCGAGGGTCAGAGGAGGCGAGTATAAATATAGTGACAACAGACTAAACAAAAAAAAGAAAGGAGTAAGAAAAGGATCACTACTAAAGATTGAGGAAGCAAGCTCACTCGCGTGGGACGAGCTAATCTGTACGTCGGAGTGCTAATTCCGTCATCCCTACAAGTCTTTGTATCTTCTCAGGTGACTAGCTGAGGGTCATTGGCGTCTCCCAGGATTCGAAGAGTATTTCCAATCCACTTCCCCACAATTGGCGCCGTCTGTGGGAATACTCAAATATATCCATGGAAGGCGTGACTGAAGATCCCCCGATAGCCACTGACGAGATCGCACGGGAAGACAACCTCACCCCCGCTAACATGCTCGGAAAAGAAACCATCGCGGCACGACGCGCCTTGAACTTTGATTCGCCAACAACTTCAGCACAAGAAGCAATGCAGGCTATCATGGAACAAGCAAAACAGAACGAACAAAGGCTCGAAAACATGATCGCTGAGAACGAACGACTCCGTCAAGACTTGGCCTTGGAGGTAGCAAAATCTAGAGAGGCCATGCGCCAGGAACCAGAACAACTTCCAAGGGTAGACGGACAAAGACCTCGGGCCCGACCAAAGGATACCGATAACAACTCCAATTCATTATCCACAGAGTCCGACGCAAAGGGACGACCTGAAGCCTCCAGCTCCTCTGAAAAGGTTTCCATGAAGGATCCGCGAACAAGGAACAAGCGCATGAGCAGTAGCTCCAACGAGGAAGACCAGCACGATCCTTTCGTTCGACGGATCGCAAGGGCGTCCCTGCCCAAGAAATTCAAAGCTCTGTCGTTTACTCTTTACGACGGCAAATCAGATCCCACAGATCATATCCGTCATTACAAACAGGCCATGACGCTGCACGCAGACAATGAAGCCCTCATGTGCCGAATATTCCCTAGCAGCCTAGGCCCACTAGCCGTCCGGTGGTATTACAAGTTGGAGCCAGCTTCAATTAAGAGTTTCCGCCAACTGCAGAAATCCTTCAGGGCCAGGTTCATCACCAACGAGGTACAACCGAAACAGGCCGACTCCCTCTGGGCCATGCAGATCCAGTCGGGAGAGACGCTCAGAGCGTACTCGGCACGATACTGGGAGTGCTTCAACCTCGTCGACGACGCTTGCAACGATTCCATGGCCATCACCGCTTTCAAAATGGGTCTACATCCTGACAGTGCTCTGCGCAGTTCCCTGACCCGGAGGCCCCCGAAAACAGTTTGGGCATTGATGAAGAAAGTTGAAGAATATTGTAAAGTGGAAGACGATGCCCTGAGGATCAAAGCAGGACAAATATCCAGCAAAACGGCCCACCCCGAAATTGCTCGACCAATCAGCTCCGTCCCGCCACAAAGCCCTGAACCCCGGCAACGAACCAAGCGAGACAAAAGGCGGGACTCTCGCCGACCAAGCGATCAGTGCTCCCATCGCACGAACGAACAGCTACAGGTCGACAGCAGACGCTCAAGGCGAACCGATAAGAAGTATACGGAGTTGACGGAGCCGATCGCGACAATAATGACCAAGGTCCAACACCTTCCGTTTTCAAATGGCGTCAAAGATGGTGGGCCCTCCCAACACACGGAGGAGGGACAAGCGATGTGAATACCACAAAGATCACGGCCCTGGCGAAGCTGTTATGCCCTAAAGGATCATCTGGAAGAGCTGGTGCAAGATGGTTTTGCATCAAGATGCGTGGGCAAGGCGAAGCAACCAAAGCATTAGCCTTGGAGGACTCGCCTCCACTTGGTGTAATCCACGTGATCCACGGCCCGCCGACCGTGCATACGATCCAAACGCGCCCAATACCCCGGCAGCATGATATGTCGTGAGGCGGAACAAATAAGCTCGACAATTAAGTTCGATGACTCGACTTCATCGGGCGGTGCCCGACCACGTCGATCCTCTGATCGTCCGATTACGCGTACGCCAGTTTAGCGTTGAACGCATTCATATAGACCCAGGAAGCACTTCAGAGATCTTGTATTACGGAACTTTTGTTAAACTCGGCCTCAAAGAGTCGGACCTGTCTCCATCGTCTCAGCCACTGTTCGGCTTCAACACGAATCCAGAGTACCCGTTGGGGAGAGTCGTGCTACCGGTCCGAGCAGGCTCAAAGACGGTAGACGTGGGATTCTTCGTTGTGAAGCTTCCGTCGCCGTATAACGCCATTATGGGGCGCCCCTGGCTGCACGCCATGAAGGCTGTCCCTAGCACCTACCATCAGCTTATGCGCTTCCCGACTGACCGCGGCATTGAGGAGATCCGAGGCTCGCCGCACTTTCTTGTGACGTAGATTTTGTCAATATCCATCCCCGGACCCGACTTCTGGGATATGATGCTTGTACTGGTACCACATTTTAATGGAAGTCGATTTTCTTTGTCACTCTTCCAAGCCTCTTGGCCCAAATTAAAGTCTCCGGATTCGGAGCGCCCGTTGGTGCAGGTCACCATAGGGCCGAATAAGCCTCCGAATTCGGAGCGCCCTTCGTGGATACGACGATTGGCCAAATCAAGTCTCCGGATTCGGAGCGCCCGTTGGTGCAGGTCACCATAGGGCCGAATAAGCCTCCGAATTCGGAGCGCCCTTCGTGGATACCATGATTGGCCCAATCAAGTCTCCGGATTCGGAGCGCCCGTTGGTGCAGGTCACCATAGGGCCGAATAAGCCTCCGAATTCGGAGCGCCCTTCGTAGATACCACGATTGGCCCAATCAAGTCTCCGGATTCGGAGCGCCCGTTGGTGCAGGTCACCATAGGGCCGAACAGGCCTCCTAATTCGGAGCGCCCTTCGTGGATACCACGATTGGCCCAATCAAGTCTCCGGATTCGGAGCGCCCGTTGGTGCAGGTCACCATAGGGCCGAATAAGCCTCCGGATTCGGACCGCCCTTCGTGGATACCACGATTGGCCCAATCAAGTCTCCGGATTCGGAGCGCCCGTTGGTGCAGGTCACCATAGGGCCGAATAAGCCTCCGGATTCGGAGCGCCCTTCGTGGATACCATGATTGGCCCAATCAAGTCTCCGGATTCGGAGCGCCCGTTGGTGCAGGTCACCATAGGGCCGAATAAGCCTCCGAATTCGGAGCGCCCTTCATGGATACCACGGTTGGCCCAATCAAGTCTCCGGATTCGGAGCGCCCGTTGGTGCAGGTCACCATAGGGCCGAATAAGCCTCCGAATTCGGAGCGCCCTTCGTGGATACCACGATTGGCCCAATCAAGTCTCCGGATTCGGAGTGCCCGTTGGTGCAGGTCACCATAGGGCCGAATAAGCCTCCGAATTCGGAGCGCCCTTCGTGGATACCACGATTGGCCAAATCAAGTCTCCGGATTCGGAGCGCCCGTTGGTGCAGGTCACCATAGGGCCGAATAAGCCTCCGAATTCGGAGCGCCCTTCGTGGATACCACGATTGGCCAAATCAAGTCTCCGGATTCGGAGCGCCCGTTGGTGCAGGTCACCATAGGGCCGAATAAGCCTCCGAATTCGGAGCGCCCTTCGTGGATACCACGATTGGCCAAATCAAGTCTCCGGATTCGGAGCGCCCGTTGGTGCAGGTCACCATAGGGCCGAATAAGCCTCCGAATTCGGAGCGCCCTTCGTGGATACCACGATTGGCCAAATCAAGTCTCCGGATTCGGAGCGCCTGCGCAGTCACCATAGGGCGAATAAGCCTCCTAATTCGAGCGCCTTCGGATACCACGACACAATCAAGTCTCCGATTGGCCAAATTAAGTCTCCGGATTCGGAGCGCCCATTGGTGCAGGTCACCATACGGCCGAATAATCCCGGATCATTTGTTACACCACGAAATTGTCAAAACTCACAGTTCGAGCGCCCATTAGTCACCATAGGGCGAGGCCGGATCATTGTTAACTAATAGGTCACTTAAGGCAAGGGCCAATAGCAAGCTATCAAACCATACAAGAGACTCAGTCAAACTATTAAAGAGTACTATATGAAATAAATCAAACCATACAAGAGACTCGATCAAACTATTAAAGAGTACTATATGAAATAAACTTTTTATTCAATTTAAATAAAATGTTACCTGACGCAATCCGCGTTCGAACATTACAATATCTATCTCTAACTTCAAGACAAATCAACCCATCACTTGAGCAACCATTGCGGTTCAAAACGACGATCTAACCGCTGCCGGAACCGCATGTCGACGGGCCCCGACACCATCGACAACGTCAAGGCCAAGATCCAAGACAAGGGAGGTTAGGGCGTGATCGCTATGTCTCCTCGGCGTCTGCTTCAACGACTTGGAAGCGACAATTTTCCGATTTCTCCTTTAAGCGGTCCACCGCCCACATCGGAGAATCCTCCGCAAGAAACCATCTCGGCCAGTGGTTTTGGAACTTGAGCTCTGCAACTATCATCACCATCGATGATGAGAACTCTAGCCTATCCCGCAAATATATTCGATGCATAAGGCACGCCGCTTTTATTCTCGAGAATGGCCCCAATCTCAATAACCAAATCTCGAAATGATTTCATCAACACCAAACCCCATTTAAGCAGCGTCGGTCAACATTCTCCGTGACCTAGTCATTCAGCGGTTGGCTAAAACCCGCAGAGAATACGCAAGGGCAAACATTACCTTGCCCAATCGGCTAGACACTCGACATTCGAGCCAAATCCGTATCATCTCCGACCCCTGACCCACGGCCTCTTTAAATTTCAACACATCAAAACGGCTTTATACAAAAATAAACGGCCTACGCATGTAGGCCGATCTCTCCAAATAATCGGCGTTCCGATTTGATATGCTGAGTCTGATTGATGTATTCACGTCTATCCAAACAATCCATGCAATAAAGTTAAACACCCATACGCCGAACGCGGGAGACAATTTAATACTTTCAACAAAGCGTCTTTTATTCAGAAAATCGAGAAATTACATAATTTCGAACCTTACAATAATCAAAGTCATACTACAATTAAAGTCATCTGGCGTCACCCTCATCCTCGCTCTTCTCAACTTCAGCGAAAGCGGAAAATCCTTCTTGTGATGCAGAGGTGGCCGAATTTATGCCCGACAAGCGAAGATTCGGCAACTTGAGTTGCTTTGATCCAACCATGCACGAACCCACGGTTTTCACATCGGCAAACCTCTTGACAAGCTTCTCCTTGGTCTTTTGGATCCCAACCAAGCGCTTCGTGGAAACCTTTTTCATAAGACCTCCCTTGGCGGACTCCAATGCGAACATGCTCGCCGTTTCTCGATCGGCAAGGCGGCGCTTATAAGCCGACTCAGAACCCGCTCTTCCACTATTGGATTCACACCTTGATTGTCTTTGGCGCCGTTTGATCTTTTTTAACTCACGTTCAGCCGCCTCCACACGAGCCTCCAAACTACGGATACGCTCATCATTTTTCTCCATTTCTCGGCGGGCGGCGCGCAATCGCATGCCTACTTCATAGGCCGTATAGAGCCCCTTCACCGCCCCGTGAATGCCCTCGCGAAACACTTCGTAGTCCTGACGACCAACCACAGATTCCGAACTTAGAGGAAATATTTGTCGAGCGAACTCGACCGCCACATCTGGATCTCGAACGATCGAGTCCGCTTCCGTCATGGGCCTATTCTTCACAAATACTGCAAAACTTAACGGGCTCGGATTCGCGTCTGATCCCCTTGCGACTTGGGCGTGTGGCGATCTCCCTTGGGACTGCCTATCCCGTCTGGGCGACCTACTACGACGTCGAGGAGATTGGCGCCTCTCTCGACCCATAGAACTCTTATTCGCACCCCGCGAGGGCACTCCACGGTGTCCACCTCGTGGCATATCACCGCCAAGCTCAGCCAGCGTCTTGGCTTCCCCTTTGCTGTTGAAGAAGAGCTTATTTGACATTCGCACAACAGATTTTTTCTCTTAGAAGTCTCACACAGACACCTACCAAACTCTTAAAAACTGTACCCTTGACCATTTAACACTTGCAGAGGCAGCACGATCGAGGCAGGTTCATTAATCGCAAAACCCAAGCGCCCGGCGCCGATTAAATTAACGGCAGGACAAGCTGGTACGGGCAAGGGCAGATACATCAATCTGTTCGGCCAAACTACCCCAGCCGGCTCACTAATTGATCCCTTTGTCAATCTAAGGGCTCAGGATCAATAGGCAGCGAAATTGCAAATGGTGATCTTGATGGAACATAAACTGAATCCGCAGGAACTCACATATTGAACAATCTTTTCCTCTCTACCCTCAGCGGTTGGCGACTCCGGATAAATTCTTTAGATAAAATCCAACTAAGGTTTGGACAGACGATATTCTACGTAAAAATTCTAGATAAAATCATTCGTGCCACAGCAAAGTTATCCGGCTCACGCTTGATCTGTTCGGACCAAGTACCCCAGCCGGCTCACAAGTCGGTCTCACTTTGTAATCTTTTCTGAACTACCATTGGGCAAGGGCAGATTCACAAATCAGGGTTTCCCCACAGTATATGCAATGCCGTTTTACTAAATGCATCGAACCACAGAACTCTTTGATACCAAGTGCGTGTGGTAATAACAAAAATTACACGATCAAAATTAACCCACAGAACTCTTTCATACAAAGTGCACACAATAAATTTCATACAAAGTGCACACAATAAATTTCATTAATAAATTTACAAGGAAATTTTCATTAATAAATTGCCCACAAACGTCGTCCAATTTATACATGAAAACTACCCCAAACCGAAAACAAGAACAAAAACAAAAAGACCTTTCAAGAACGGCTCCAGATCATTCTTCGACAGTTCAAGCGGCTCAACATCCACCTTTCGAGGGGATTGGCAAATCAATGTAGCCTCGGCGGCGAGGGCTTTGAGCCACCCATGTTTGAACCCGATTCTCAAATTTAGATACTTCTTGAGATATTCCGTCGAGCGGCGCCCTCCCGCCTCAAAGGCCTCGTCTGGCTTTCTCGCGAGGCTTTAAGCTCCTCTAATCGAGCTTCCGCTTGACAAGTGCCTTCTTGGAAAGATGGCGATTCCTCACTGCACTTGCCCTTCCTCAAGATCAACACGAAGGCATTCGGCGACCGAGCCCTTTCTTTCTCGCTTGACCGCGCCCTCCATCTCGGCTCTCATAATTTCAAACTCAGCCCTACTTTTCTGACCCTCCAGCTCCGTTTGCAAATGGTCAGCTCTCTCGAGAGCACCACGCAGGCGGCGTCCCAAGTCGGCAATCCTTCCGACCGTCTGCAAACCAGGGTGGCACGATTAGACGTGTTTAACAAACAAGACCAATTAGACGCGTCTAACAAACAAGACCAATATGAAGGTAGCTTACCAGATATGCCGATTGAGCAGCTAGGGCAACGGCCAAAACATCAGGCACGCCACCAAAGGTTGCGTTGTCAGCCGGCAGAGAGATTGAAGCCGCCAGGCTCAGAGCCACCGCCGGATCCTCGATGGCCGAAGCATTCGATAAAATCGGCATATCCCTGATCTTTGGCCGAATGACGAACGGAGCGACTACGTCCGGTTCTTCAAGCCGAGGCCGTTTCCTAACGGGGCCAGCTTCCGCACTCCCCTCTCCCTCGGCATCACGGCTTTGGCCTTGCTCCGGACTTAGCCGTTCCTCGTCGGCTTGTTCTTCCCTTTTTTCCGTTTCAGACGCAGCAACCTCAACCGTCCCCTCAGAAACGGGCACGAAGGGCTTGATCAAGCTAGGGTCCGATACGGCGCATTCGGCCTTCTTTCGGGCGGCTATCCGCTCGGCATTCTTTCTACGCGCCATCTGCGTTAGGCTTTCCTTCGCCATACCCTCAAGGAAATCGCCGGGTAGATCCTCCAAGTTCGCAAAAATATCCCCGGAGAAGTGCGCCGTCGTAACTGACGGCTCGGTGGCCTCGAACGACGAGCGTACGGCCTCGTCGCCCTTTACAACCGCCTCAGTAAATCCCCCAGCCTGATCGGCAATCACCTCAACAACCTGTTCGGCGTCTCCCCCCGAATCAGAAGCCGCTAAACCGATCTGCCTAAGGTTTATGAAGCTGGGGAAGATAAGGGCCGAGAGTTGTTGATTGCCGACTGGAATCGGAATGTGATCTGCAGCCGAGAACGTGGTGTAAGTGGGCTCGTACCGAAGGAGAATATGGGCGGCCCGCCCTTGTTTTTGCAAGTTCGGGCGGCCGAAATAACTAAGTACAGTCTTGATCTCCCCAAGAACCACGTCGTCAACTGAAATCAGGACTTTCTTCAAACTATTGCCTGCGGAAGATAAAAAGCGATTTAGAGAAAAGAGCCGAATAAGAGACAGACCAACAAATATAAGGTATTGCGTGGCAACCTGGGTCACCCTTATGTCTGGGAATAGGGTCCAAGCGATCCTCCCCTTCAACTCCGATTACCTCGGACGTTGACCATCACGTCGTCAACCCGCTTACCAGAGCTGGCAAGCATAGTCACTAAGTGATGATCAGTATCTTTGGCTCTGAGGAAATATCGTCCCAGCCGACCGGAGGATTTGGCTAAGGCGTAACAGTGCCGAATGGCTGGAATCCCAAGGTTAACCCTAAGGCGTCGATTCAACTCTATAACCCCCATGATGATCCGAAAGAAATTTACATTGGGCTGAGAAGGAATCAAGCCCCAATAACGGAGAACGGCCCTAAGAAGTGGGTGCAGGGGGAAACGAACCCCGCCCTCAGCAATGGATAAAAGAGGGAACACAATCGTGTTTTGATCTTCCCTCTCCATGTCGAGAGCGTTGTCCGTTACTAGGGATAAATGGACATCGTCAGGAATAAAAAAATGCCGCCGGAAGCCGGAGACACGATCCTCAGAAAGGAGGTCTTTCAAATGTTTGGCCATCTTAGAGGAGAACTAAATATTTGCCGAAGCTAAATAAGCAAACAAAAAAATAGGATCACAAAGAAGGGATGAGGAGACTTACGAAGAGCAGAGGAGGCGAGGGAAAGCGGAAGAAGTTGCAGAAAAATGCGAGTCGCGGAGAGATACGCACTGGCGTTCCAAAGGCCGCAGAAAATCAACCAAACCTGAATTCGAAAGGACCAAAATTTCAAATCGCAATAAATGCTGATATACGCATGAATAGAGCGGGAAAGCGTCATGATGGACAAAGAAGCGCGTGCCCCCTGACATGCATTGGGGAACGCGAAGCCGCGTGATGATAAGCTTCCCGAATTCTGAACCAAACACGCCGATTGACTACCGTCAATAGGGGGTTCGGAGGGCAATTGTGGTAGCCGAATAGTTGAAAAACATAGGGGAGGTACATTTCGGAGGCTAGACGATAGCCGGCCTCTGTCACACAAGGATAAGGGCCCGAATAGGGTCGGGGGCCGAATAGGGTCCGTCCCTATAGCCGAGTAGTAGAAAAGGTAATGATTGAAAAAGTAGGCCCTGATCCCGAGGGTCAGAGGAGGCGAGTATAAATATAGTGACAACAGACTAAACAAAAAAAAGAAAGGAGTAAGAAAAGGATCACTACTAAAGATTGAGGAAGCAAGCTCACTCGCGTGGGACGAGCTAATCTGTACGTCGGAGTGCTAATTCCGTCATCCCTACAAGTCTTTGTATCTTCTCAGGTGACTAGCTGAGGGTCATTGGCGTCTCCCAGGATTCGAAGAGTATTTCCAATCCACTTCCCCACACATTTTTATTCAATGTCCTTTTTTATTTAATTTCCATTTTTATTCAATTTCCTTTTCTATTCAACTTCAATTTCCTTTTCTATTCAACTTTATTTAATTTCTAAATAGATCGTTAAGGTATAGTGGTTTCTTCAATAAACTTCCATTTTTTAATTTTATGCAGAAGTTCCCTCTTTTTTATTCAACTTCCATTTTTATTCAACTTCTTTTCTATTGAACTACCTTTTTTTTTATTTTTGAATGAAATTAAAAATGGAAGTTAAAAGTTGCATAAAATTAACAATGGAAGTTCATTCAATAAACCACTATACCTTAACGATCTATTTGGAAATTAAATAAAAAATGGAAGTTGAATAAAAATAAAAATGGAATTTGCATAAAAAAGGAAATTGGATAAAAATAAAAATGGAAGTTGCATAAAAATAAAAATAGAAGTTCATTCAAGAAACCACTATACGTTAAAGATCTATTTGGAAATTGGATAAAAATTGAAATTGAATAGAAAAAGAAATTGAAATTAAAAATGGAAGTTGAATAAAAATAAAAATGGAAGTTGCAACAAATTAAAAATGGAAGTTGCATAAAATTAAAAATGGAACTTCATTCATTCAAGAAACCACTATACGTTGTATAGAAAAGGAAATTGAATAAAAATAAAAATGGAAGTTAAATAAAAAAGGAAGTTGAATAGAAATGGAAATTGAATAACTATGGAAGTTGTTGAATAAAAATGGAAATTGAATAAAAATGGAAGTTGCATAAAAATTATAATGGAAGTTGCAAAAAATTAATAATGGTCTATTTGGAAATTAAATAAAAAAGGAAGTTCAATAAAAATGGAAGTTGAATAAAATAAAAATGAAAGAGCATTGAATAGAAAATGAAATTGAATAAAAATAAAAATGGAAGTTGCATAAAATTAAAAATGGAAGTTGATTCAAGAAACCACTATGCCTTAACGATCTATTTGGAAATTAAATAAAAAAGGAAGTTGAATACAAATGGAAGATGAATAAAAATAAAAATGGAAGTTGCATATAATTAAAAATGGAAGTTGTATCAAAATTAACAGTTGAAGTTCATTCAAGAAACCACTATACCATAATGATCTATTTGGAAATTAAATATAAAAGGAAGTCGAATAGAAAAGGAAATTGAATAAAAATGGAAGTTGCATAAAATTAAAAATTGAAGTTGCATAAAATTAACATTGGAAGTTCATTCAAGAAACCACTATACCTTGACGATCTATGTGGAAATTAAATAAAAAAAGGAAGTTGAATACAAAAGGAAATTGAACAGAAATGGAAATTGAATAAAAATAAAATGGATGTCGATAAAATTAAAAATGGCGTTCATTCAAGAAACCACTATACCTTAACGATTTATTTGGCAATTAAATAAAAAGGCGTTGAATAGAACATAAAATTAAAAATGGCAGTTCATTCAAGAAACCACTATACCTTAATGATCTATTTGGAAATTAAATCAAAAATGATGTTGAATTGAAAACAAAATTGAATAAAAATGCAAGTTGAATAGTGGTTATTATCCAATTTCCTTTTCTATTCAACTTTCTTTTTTATTTAATTTCCAAATAGATCGTTAAGGTAGAGTGGTTTTTTGATTGAACTTCCATTTTTATTTTATGTTCTATTCAATGTCCTTTTTTATTTAATTGCCAAATAAATCGTTAAGGTATAGTGGTTTCTTAAATGAACTGCCATTTTTAATTTTATGCGACATCTATTTTTATTTTTATTCAATTTCCATTTCTGTTGAATTTCCTTTTGTATTCAACTTCCTTTTTTTATTTAATTTCCACATAGATCGTCAAGGTATAGTGGTTTGTTGAATGAACTTCCAATGTTAATTTTATGCAACTTCAATTTTTACTTTTATGCAACTTCCATTTTTATTCAATTTCCTTTTCTATTCAACTTCCTTTTATATTTAATTTCCAAAGAGATGATTACGGTATAGTGATTTCTTGAATGAACTTCAACTGTCAATTTTGATACAACTTCCATTTTTAATTATAAGCAACTTCCATTTTTATTTTTATTCATATTCCATTTGTATTCAACTTCTTTTTTTTTATTTAATTTCCAAATAGATCGTTAAGGTATAGTGGTTTCTTGAATCAAATTCCATTTTTAATTTTATTCAACCACTATACCTTAACGATCTATTTGGAAATTAAAGAAAAAAAGAAGTTGAAGAGAAAAGGAAATTGAATAAAAATGAAAGTTTCATAGAAAATGAAATTGAATAAAAAGGTAAGTTGCATAAAATAAAAAATGAAAGTTCATTCAAGAAACCACTATACCTTAACGATCTATTTGAAAATTAAATAAAAAAGGAAATTGAATAGAAAACAAAATTGAATAAAAATTGAAGTTGAATAAAAATAAAAATAGAAGTTGCTTAAAATTAACAATGTAAGTTCTATACCTTAACGATCTATTTGGAAATTAACTAAAAATGGAAGTTTGATAAAAATAAAAATGGAAGTTCATTCAAGAAACCACTATACCTTAACGATATATTTGGAAATTAAATAGAACAGGAAATTGAATAGAAAAAAAAATTGAATAAAAATAGAAGTTGCATAAAAATAACAATGGAAGTTGCATAAAATTGAAAATGGAAGTTCATTGAAGAAACCACTATACCTTGACGATCTATTTGGAAATTAAATAAAAAAAGAAATTGAATAAAAATGGATGTTGAATAAAATTAAAAAATGGAAGTTCATTCAAGAAACCACTATACCTTAATGATCTATTTGGAAATTAAATAAAAAAGGAAGTTGAATAGAAAAGGAATTTGAATAAAAAAGGAAGTTGAATAGAAAATGAAATTGAATAAAAAGGGAAGTTGCATAAAATAAAAAATGGAAGTTTATTCAAGAAACCACTATACCTTAATGAATTATTTGGAAATTAAATAAAAATGGAAGTTGCATATAATTAAAAATTGAAGTTTATTCAAAAAATCACTCTACCTTAACGATCTATTTGGAAATCAAATAAAAAATGAAGTTGAATAGAAAAGGAAATTAAATAAAAATGGAAGTTGAATAAAATAAAAATGGATGTTGAATAGAAAAGGAAAATAAAAATGAAAGTTGAAAAAAATTAAAAATGGAAGTTCATTCAAGAAACCACTATACCTTAACGATCTATTTGGCAATCAAATAAAAAAAGAAGTTAAATAAAAATAAATATGGAAGTTGAATAAAAATAAAAATAGAAGTTCATTCAAGAAACCACTCTATCATAACGATCTATTTGGAAATTAAATAAAAAAGAAAGTTGAACAAAAATGGAAGTCGAATGAAAAATGAAGTTGAATAAAAATGAAGTTGACTCGAGAAACCATTGTACCTTAACGCTCTATTTGGAAGTCGAACTTCCTATTTGGAAATTGAATAAAAAATGAAGTAGAACAAAAATAGAAGTTCAATAAAAAAAGAAGTTGAATAAAAAAGAAAGTTGATTTCAAAAACCACTATACCTTAACAATCTATTTGGAAATTAAATAAAAAAAAGAGGTTGAATAGAAAAGGAAATTGAATAAAAACAAAAATGGAAGTTGTAAAAAATTAAAAATTGAAGTTGAATAAAATTATAAATGGAAGTTACATATAATTAAAAATGGAAGTTTATTCAAGAAACCACTATCCCTTAGCGATCTATTTGGAAATTAAATCAAAAAGGAAGCTGAATAGAAAAGTAACTTGAATAAAAATGGAAGTTGAATAAAAATTAAAATGGAAGTTGCATAAAATTAAAAATGGAAGTTGAATAAAAATAAAAATGGAAGTTGAATAAAAATAAAATCGAAGTTGCATAAAATTAACAATGGAATTCGTATAAAATTAACAATGTAATTTCATTCAAGAAACCACTATACCTTAACGATCTATTTGGAAATTAAATAGAACAGGAAATTGAATAGAAAAAAAAAATTGAATAAAAATAGAAGTTGCATAAAAATAACAATGGAAGTTGCATAAAATTGAAAATGGAAGTTCATTGAAGAAACCACTATACCTTGACGATCTATTTGAAAATTAAATAAAAAAAGAAATTGAATAAAAATGGATGTTGAATAAAATTAAAAAATGGAAGTTCATTCAAGAAACAACTATACCTTAATGATCTATTTGGAAATTAAATAAAAAAGGAAGTTGAATAGAAAAGGAATTTGAATAAAAAAGGAAGTTGAATAGAAAATGAAATTGAATAAAAAGGGAAGTTGCATAAAATAAAAAATGGAAGTTTATTCAAGAAACCACTATACCTTAATGAATTATTTGGAAATTAAATAAAAATGGAAGTTGCATATAATTAAAAATTGAAGTTTATTCAAAAAATCACTCTACCTTAACGATCTATTTGGAAATCAAATAAGAAATGAAGTTGAATAGAAAAGGAAATTGAATAAAAATGGAAGTTGAATAAAATAAAAATGGATGTTGAATAGAAAAGGAAAATAAAAATGGAAGTTGAAAAAAATTAAAAATGGAAGTTCATTCAAGAAACCACTATACCTTAACGATCTATTTGGCAATCAAATAAAAAAAGAAGTTAAATAAAAATAAATATGGATGTTGAATAAAAATAAAAATGAAAGTTGAATAAAAATAAAAATAGAAGTTCATTCAAGAAACCACTCTACCATAACGATCTATTTGGAAATTAAATAAAAATGGAAGTTGAACAAAAATGGAAGTCGAATGAAAAAGGAAGTTGAATAAAAATGAAGTTGACTCGAGAAACCATTGTACCTTAACGCTCTATTTGGAAGTCGAACTTCCTATTTGGAAATTGAATAAAAAAAGAAGTAGAACAAAAATAAAAGTTCAATAAAAAAAGAAGTTGAATAAAAAAGAAAGTTGATTTCAAAAACCACTATACCTTAACGATCTATTTGGAAATTAAATAAAAAAAAGAGGTTAAGTAGAAAAGAAAATTGAATAAAAACAAAAATGGAAGTTGCAAAAAATTAAAAATTGAAGTTGAATAAAATTATAAATGGAAGTTGCATATAATTAAAAATGGAAGTTTATTCAAGAAACCACTATCCCTTAGCGATCTATTTGGAAATTAAATCAAAAAGGAAGCTGAATAGAAAAGTAACTTGAATAAAAATGGAAGTTTAATAAAAATAAAAATAGAAGTTGCATAAAATTAAAAATGGAAGTTGAATAAAAATAAAAATGGAAGTTGAATAAAAATAAAATTGAATTTGCATAAAATTAACAATGGAATTTGTATAAAATTAACAATGTAATTTCATTCAAGAAACCACTATACCTTAATGATCTATTTAGAAATTAAATAGAACAGGAAATTGAATAGAAAAAAAAAATTGAATAAAAATAGAAGTTGCATAAAAATAACAATGGAAGTTGCATAAAATTGAAAATGGAAGTTCATTGAAGAAACCACTATACCTTGACGATCTATTTGGAAATTAAATAAAAAAAGAAATTGAATAAAAATAGATGTTGAACAAAATTAAAAAATGGAAGTTCATTCAAGAAACTATTATATCTTAATGATCTATTTGGAAATTAAATAAAAAAAAGAAGTTGAATAGAAAAGGAAATTGAATAAAAAAGGAAGTTGAATAGAAAATGAAATTGAATAAAAAGGGAAGTTGCATAAAATAAAAAATGGAAGTTTATTCAAGAAACCACTATACCTTAATGAATTATTTGGAAATTAAATAAAAATGGAAGTTGCATATAATTAAAAATTGAAGTTTATTCAAGAAACCACTATACCTTATGAATTATTTGGAAATTAAATAAAAATGGAAGTTGCATATAATTAAAAATTGAAGTTTATTCAAAAAAATCACTCTACCTTAACGATCTATTTGGAAATCAAATAAAAAAGAAGTTGAATAGAAAAGGAAATTGAATAAAAATGGAAGTTGAATAAAATAAAAATGGATGTCGCATAAAAATGGATGTTGAATAGAAAAGGAAAATAAAAATGGAAGTTGAAAAAAATTAAAAATAGAAGTTCATTCAAGAAATTACTATACCTTAACGATCTATTTGGCAATTAAATAAAAAAAGAAGTTGAATAAAAATAAATATGGAAGTTGAATAAAAATAAAAATAGAAGTTCATTCAAGAAACCACTCTACCATAACGATCTATTTGGAAATTAAAAAAAAATGGAAGTTGAACAAAAATGGAAGTCGAATGAAAAAGGAAGTTGAATAAAATGAAGTTGACTCGAGAAACCACTGTACCTTAACGCTCTATTTGGGAGTCGAACTTTCTATTTGGAAATTGAATAAAAAATGAAGTAGAACAAAAATAGAAGTTCAATAAAAAAAGAAGTTGAATAAAAAAGAAAGTTGATTTCAGAAACCACTATACTTTAACGATCTATTTGGAAATTAAATAAAAAAAAGAAGTTGAATAGAAAATGATATTGAATAAAAATAAAAATGGAAGTTGCAAAAAATTAAAAATTGAAGTTGAATAAAATTATAAATGGAAGTTGCATATAATTAAAAATGGAAGTTTATTCAAGAAACCACTATCCCTTAACGATCTATTTGGAAATTAAATCAAAAAGGAAGCTGAATAGAAAAGTAACTTGAATAAAAATGGAAGTTGCATAAAATTAAAAATGGAAGTTGAATAAAAATAAAACGGAAGTTGAATAAAAATAAAAATCGAAGTTGCATAAAATTAACAATGTAATTTCATTCAAGAAACCACCATAACTTAACGAATTATTTGGAAATTAAAGAAAAAAGGAAGTTGAATAGAAATGGTAATTGAATAAAAAATGGAAGTTGATTAAAAATAAAAATGGAATTTGCATAAAATTAACAATGGAATTTAATTCAAGAAACCATTATACCTTAACGATCTATGTGAAAATTAAATAAAAATTGAAGTTGAATAAAAATAAAAATGGAAGTTGCATAAAATTAACAATGGAAGTTCATTCAAGAAACCACTATACCTTATGTGTGAATTATTTGGAAATTAAATAAAAAAAAGAAGTTGAATAGAAATAAAAATGAAAGTTCATTGAAGAAACCACTATACCTTAGCGATCTATTTGGAAATTAAAGAAAAAAGAAAGTTGAATAGAAAAGGAAATTGATTAAAAACGGAAGTCGAATAAAAGTAAAAATGGAAGTTCATTTAAGAAACCATTATACCATAACGATCTATTTGGAAATTGCATAAAAATGGATGTTGCATATAATTAAAAATGGAAGTTGAATAGAAGTTGAATAAAAATGGAAATTGAATAAAAAATAAAAATCGAAATTTATTCAAGAAACCACTATAACTTAACGAATTATTTGGAAATTAAATAAAAAAGGAAGTTGAATAAAAATATAAATGGAAGTTGCATAAAATTAAAAATGGAAGTTTATTCAAGAAACTACTATACCTTAACGATCTATTTGGAAATTAAACAAAAAAAGGAAGTTGAATAAAAATAAAAGTTGAATACAAATAAAAATGGAAGTTGCATAAAATTAACAACGGAAGTTCATTCTAGAAACCACTATACCGATCTATTTGGAAATTAACTTCCATTGTTAATTTTAGGCAACTTCCATTTTTATTTTTATTTTTATTCAACTTCCATTTTTGTTAAATTTCCTTCTCTATTCAACTTCCATTTTTATTTTTATTCAACTTCCATTTGTAATAAATTTCCTTTTCTATTTAACTTCCTTTTTTGTTTAATTTCTAAATAGATCATTATGGTATATTGGTTTCTTAAATAAATTTCGATTTTTATTTTTATGCAACTTCCATTTTTATTTTTATTCATCTTCCGATTCTATTCAATTTCCTTTTCTATTCAACTTCTATTTTTTATTCAATTTCCTTTTCTATTCCACTTCCTTTTTATTTAAGACCCAAATAGATCGTTAAGGTATGGTGGTTTAATTTCCATTTTTATTCAATTTTGTTTTCTATTCGACTTCCTTTTTATTCAATTTCGAAATAGATCGTTAAGGTATAGTGGTTTCTTGAATGAACTTCCATTTTTAATTTTATGCAATTTTCATTTTTGTTTTTATTTAATTTCATTTTCTATTCAACTTCCTTTTCTATTCAACTTTTATTCAACTTCTTTTTTTATTTAATTTCCAAATAGATCGTTAAGTTATACTGGTTTCTTGAATTAACTTCCATTTCTATTTTATGCAACTTTCATTTTTATTTTTATTCAACTTCATTTTTTATTTAGTTTCCAAATTGGTCGTTAAGGTATAGTGGTTTCTTGAATGAACTTTCAATTTTAATTTTATGAAACTTCATTTTCTATTCAACTTCCTTTTTTATTCAATTTTATTTTCTATTCAACTTCATTTTTTTATGTAATTTAACTTCTATTTTGATTCAACTTTCTTTTTCATTTAATTTTCTTTTTTAATTTAATTTCCAAATTGATCGTTAAGGTATAGTGGTTTCTTGATTAACTTCCATTTTTATTTTTATGCAACTTCCATTTTTATTCAATTCTATTTTTTATTCAACTTCCTTTTTTATTTAATTGCCAAATAGATCATTAAGGTATAGTAGTTTCTTGAATAAACTTCCATTTTTATTTTTATTCAACTTCCTTTTTTATTCGACTTTCTTTTTTATTTTTATTCAATTTCCTTTTTTATTTAATTTTCAACTTTATTTTTTATTTAATTTCCAAATAGATTGTTAAGGTATAGTTGTTTTTTGAATGAACTTCCATTTTTAATTTTATGCAAATTTCATTTTTATTTTATTCAACTTCTATTTTTATTCAACTTTCTTTTTTATTTAATTTCCAAATAGATCGTTAAGGTATTGTTAATTTTAGAAAAGGGAAATTGAATAAAAATAGAAGTTGCATAAAATTAAAAATGGAAGTTGCATAAAATTAAAAATGGAAGTTTATTGAAGAAACCACTATACTTAACAATCTATTTGAAATTAAGTAAAAAATGAAGTCGAATAGAATAGGAAATTGAATAAAAATGGAACTTGAATAAAAATAAAAATGGAAGTTACATAAAATTAAAAATGGAAGTTCATTCAAGAAACCACTATACCTTAACGATCTATTTGGAAATTAAAAAACAAAGAAAGTTGAATAAAAATGGAAGTTGCATAAAATTAACAATGGAAGTTCATTCAAGAAATCACTATACCTTAACGATTTATTTGGCCAGTAAATAAAAAAGGAGTTGAATAGAAAATGAAATTGAATAAAAAATGAAGTTGAACAGAAAAGGAAACTGGATAAAAATGGAAGTTGTATAAAATTAACAATGTGAGTTCATTCAAGAAAGCACTATATCTTAACGATCTATTTGGAAATTAAATAAAAAAGGAAATTGACTACAAAAGGACATTGAATCAAAATGGAAGTTGAATAAAAATAAAAATAGAAGTTGAATAAAATTAATAATGTAAGTTCATTCAAGAAACCATAATACCTTAATGATCTATTTGGAAATTAAATAAAAATGGAAGTTGAATAGAATAGGAAATTGAATTAAATAAAAAGAAAAATGGAAGTTGCATAAAATTAACAATGGAAGTTCATTCAATAAACCACTATACCTTAACGGTCTATTTGAAACTTAAATAAAAATGGAAGTTGAATAAAAAAGGAAATTGAATAAAAATGGAAGTTGAATAAAAATAAAAATGGAAGTTGCATAAAATTAACAATGTAAGTTCATTTAAGAAACCAATATACCTTAACGATCTATTTGGAAATTAAGTAAAAAATGAAGTGGAAGTTCATTCAAGAGACTAGTATACCATAACGATTATTTGGAAATTAAATATAAAAGGAAGTTGAATAAAATGGAAGTTCAATAAAAATAAAACTGGAAGTTGCCATAAAATTAACAATGGAAGTTCATTCAAGAAACCACTACTACCTTAACGATCTATTTGGAAATTAAATAAAAAAGGACGTTGAATAGAAAAGGAAATTGAATAAAAATGGAAGTTGAATAAAAATAACTATGGAAGTTGCATAAAAATAAAAATCGAAGTTCATTTAAGAAACAACTATACCTTAACGATCTATTTGGAAACTAAAAATGAAAGTTTATTTAAGAAACCACTATAACTTAACAATCTATTTGGAAACTAAATAAAAAATGGAAGTTGAATACAAAAAGAAATTAAATAACAATGGAAGTTCCAAAAAAATAAATATGGAAGTTCAGTGAAGAAACTACTATACCCTAACGATCTATTTGGAAATTAAATAAAAATGGAAGTTGAATAGAAAAGAAATTGAATAAAATTGAAGTTGAATAAAAATAAAAATGGAAGTTGCGTAAACTTACAATAGAAGTTCTTTCAAGAAACCATTATACCTTAACGATCTATTTGGAAATTAAATAAGAAAGAAAGCTGAATAAAGAAGAAATTGAATAACTATGGAAGTTGAATAAAAATAAAAATGCAAGTTGCCTAAAATAAACAATGGAAGTTAATTCAAAAATCCATTATACGTTAACGGTCTATTTGGAAAGTAAATAAAAAAGTTGAATAAAAATGGAAGTTGAATAGAAAAGGAAAGTTGAATAAAATTAACAATGGAATTTAATTGAAGAAACCATAGTATCTTAACGATCTATTTGGAAGAAATGGAAGTTGCATAAAATTAAAAATGGAAGTTCAATAAAAAATGAAGTTGAATAGAAAAGGAAATTAAATAAAAAGGGAAATTGAATAAAAGTTGAAGTTTAATAAAAATAAAAATGGAAGTTGCATAAAATTGAAAATGGAAGTTCATTGAAGAAACCACTATACCTTAACGATCTATTTGGAAATTCAATAAAAAAAAGTTGAATAGAAAAGAAATTGAATAAAAATGAAAGTTGCATAAAATTAAAAATGGAAGTTGCATATAATTAAAAATGGAAGTTCATTCAAGAAACCACTATACATTAACGATCTATTTGGAAATTGAATAAAAATAGAAGTTGCATAAAATTAACATTAGAAGTTCATTGAAGAAACCACTATACCTTAACGATCTATTTAGAAACTAAATAAAAAAGAAAATTGAATAGAAAAGGAAATTGAATAAAAATGGAAGTTGAATAAAAATAAAAATGGAAGTTGTATGAAATTAAAAATGGAAGTTGAATAGAATTAACAATGGAAGTTTATTCAAGAAACCACTATACCTTAACAATCTATTTGGATATTAAATAAAAAAGGCAGTTGAATAGAAAGAGAAATTGAATAAAAATGGATGTTGAATAAAAATAAAAATAAAAATGGAAGTCGCATAAAATTAAAAATGGAAGTTCAGTCAAGAAACGGTGGAAGTTTATTCAAGAAACCACTATAACTTAACGATCTAACTTCCATTGGTTTCTTGACTGAACTTCCATTTTTAATTTTATCGATTTCCATTTTATTTTTATTTTATTCAACATCCATTTTTATTCAATTTCCTTTCTATTCAAGCCTTTTTATTTAATTTCCAAATAGATCGTTAAGGTATAGTGGTTTCTTGAATAAACTTCCATTTTTATTTTGTTCAACTTCCTTTTTATTTAATTTCTTTATAATAACGATCTATTTCGAAATTAAATAAAAAAGGAAATTGAATAAAAATGGATGTTGAATAAAATAAAAATGGAAGTTGCCTAAAATTAACAATGGAAGTTCATTCAAAAAACCACTATAACTTAACGATCTATTTGGAAATTAAAATAAAAATGGAAGTTGCATAAAATTAACAATGAAAGTTTATTCAAGAAACCACTATACCTTAACGATCTATTTGGAAATTAAATATAGAAGGAAGTTGAACTTCCATTTTTATTCAACTTCCTTTTTTATTCAATTTCCTGTTTCCTTTTTACTCAACTTCCATTTTCAAGTTTTATGTAACTTCCAAATAGAATTAAAAATGGAAGTTCATTCAAGAAACCACTATACTTTAACGATCTATTTGGAAATTGAATAAAAAAAGGAAGCTGAACAGAAAAGGTAATTGAATAAAAATGGAAGTCCAATCAAATTAACAATGGAAGTTGAATAAAATTAAAAATGGAAGTTCATCCAATAAACTACTATACCCTAACGATCTATTTGGAAATTAAATAAAAAAGAAAGTTGAATAAAAATTGAAATCGAAACCACTATACCCAACCACTATGCCATAATGATCTATTTGGAAATTAAACAAAAAAGAAAGTTGAATAAAAAAGGAAAATAAATCGTTAGGGTATAATGGTTTCTTGAATGAACTTCCATTATTATTTTATGCAACTTTCATTTTTATTTTTCTATTCAACTTCCTTTTCTATTCTACTTTCTTTTTATATAATTTCCAAATAGATCATTATGGTATAGTGGTTTTTGAATGAATTGCCATTTTAATTTTATTTATTCAAGAAACCACTATACCTAACGATTTATTTTCCTTTTCAATTCAACTTCTATTTTTATTTTTATTCAACTTCCATTTTTATTCAATTTCCTTTTCAGTTCAACTTCTTTTTTATTTAATTTCCAAACAGATCGTTAAGGTATAGTGATTTCTTAAATGAACTTATATTGTTAATTTTATGCAACTTCCATTTTTATTCGATTTCTTTTTTTATTCAACTTCATTTTTTATTGAATTTCCAAATAGATCGTTAACGTATAATGGTTTTTTGAATTAACTTCCATTTTATTTTTACTCAACTTCCATTTTTAATCAATTTCCATTTCTATTCAACTTCCTTTGTTTTTTAATTTCCAAATAGATCGATAAGGTATAGTGGTTTCTTGAATGAACTTTCATTTTTATTTTTATGCAACTTCCATTGTTAACTTTAGGCAACTTCCATTTTTATTCAATTTCCTTTTCTATTTAACTTCCTTTTTATTTAATTTCCAAATAGATCGCTAAAGTATAATGGTTACTTGAATTAACTTCCATTGTTAATTTTAGGCAACTTCCATTGTTAATTTTAGGCAACTTCCATTTTTATTTTTATTCAACTTCCATTTTCATTCAATTTCCTTTTCTATTCAACGTCCTTTGTTTATTCAATTTCCTTTTCTATTCAACTTCCTTTTTTATTTAATTTCCAAATAGATCGTTTCTTGAATCAACTTCAATTTTTAATTTTATGCAACTACCATTTTTATTCAATTTTTATTTTTATTCAATTTCCTTACCTTAACTTTCTATTTGGAAGTTGAACAGAAAAGTAAATTGAATAAATATTGAAGTTGCATAAAATTAAAAATGGAAGTTCATTCAAGAAACCACTATATCTTAACGATCTATGTGGAAATTCAATAAAACATGAAGTTGAATAGAAAAGGAAATTGAATAAAAATTGAAGTTGAATAAAAATAAAAATGGAACTTCCATATTTATTCAATTTACTTTTCTATTCAACTTCTTTTTTTTATTTAATTTCCAAATAGATTGTTAAGTTATAGTGGAAGTTCATTCAAGAAACCACTATACCTTAACGATTTATTTGGAATTTAAAATAAAGTTGAAGTTGCATAGAAAAGGAAATTGAATAAAAATAAAAATGGATATAGTGATCCCGGGTTTTAACCCTTGTTGTACAGTGATCTGGACTTGTGTCCGTAGATGTTAGTAGTTGTTTAAACCTTGTTTACGTCCTTTCATACTTTGTTTCTGAGTTATAGGATGTGTTGGGCGGGTTTGTTACAGGTTGGTTGTGTTTGGGAACCAAGTGTTGCTGTCCAGAATTTTGGACCTTCGCTCGAGCGAGGAGTTGGTCGCTCGAGCGAGATTGGAGTTTTGTGTCTAGTGGGTCGAGCCAGAATGGCTTCGCTCGAGCGAGCGATTGCGTCTGGTACTGGACCTGAACACCATGATTTCTGGCTCGAGCAAGCTTTTCTTCGCTCGAGCGATCTGGTTCGGTCTTCGCTCGAGCGAGCAGTTTGTCGCTTCGGCGTCGTCTAATTCGCTAGTTCTGCTCGAGCGAGCTTTTCTTCGCTCGAGCGAGCTTCTGGGTTGTTGGCTCGAGCAAGGCTGTCTTGGCTCGAGCGAGTGTTTCATGTGTCTGGTCGCTCGAGCGAGCGGGCCTTCGCTCGAGCGAGCCTGTTTATATCAGCGAGTCAGCAGCGGATTCCAAATCACTTTTTCTAAACTTTTTGATTTCCAAACCCTAAATCTGAGAGCCTCTCTCTCTAGAATTACACTCTCTCTAAGATTTGATCTACCTAGAGTGGTCTCCTACCCTAAGTCCTTTGTTAAAAAGATAGAGGGTGTTGAGATCTTTGTCTTAATCGGAAGAAGTTGGGTTTTGGAGCACTTTGAGTTTTGGTCTTCATCTCCGCTTGGGCTCTAACTTCGAGGTAGGGATAACCTACTCCATCTTATGAATTTTGTCTTTGAATTTTGGCATTTTGTTATGTTGGGGGTTGTTGGGTAATTTTGAGAAAGTTTGGGTCTTTTGTGTATTTTTACAAAAGTTGGGGTTTTATTTAAAATAGACCTATATGCAAGATTTGGCATAGAGAAACGAGATTAATGTTGGAACATTGATAGAAATGAAACCTTAGGGTTGTTTTGTGAATTATGGTAATTTATCCTAATTGGTTTAATTAATTAGTGTATGTAATTAATTAAAGAAAATGAGGAATTGGGTTGAGAATGTTAAGATTGGGAATGTATGGGAATAAAGGGTGTAGTTGAATCATTCATTACTCACCTAGTTGAAATGTTGATATATTATCCATTTGTGCATTTATTTCCTGCTTAGAGATAATTGCTTTGTACTACCAGTAGAGGGTAGTATTGATTGTTGTAGACAATGCATGATGATTAGGCAAACTAAAACTAATCAATTGGATGTGTCATAGAGTATGACGGTTGGTAGAATACATTAAATTTGTGTATTGATTGATTGTGCATATGACCAATGTGTTTATATGCATTATGTGTAGACGGTGGATGGAATACATTAACTTATGTGTTGATTGATTGCGTATATGATTCTGTGTTTATATGCATTGCTTGTGTATGGGAGGAGATGGGGGATGTACTCCACGGTTTAGAGGAAGATGGGGGATGTACCTCTAAACCGGTTAATGATTATGGGGAGATGGGGGATGAACCCGGGGATACAGCTCATATGCTCTCCCATTGTAGTTATGATACAGCTCACATGCTTATCGATTGAAGTGTTGATACAACTCATATGCTTGTCAATTGAAGTGTTGTTTGTTTGATTTGATATAGCACCAAAATGTATATCGTTATCAGTTGTGAAGTATAGAAAATGTTTCTATGATAAGTTGATACAACACCAACATGTGTATCATAAGTAAAGTATGGAAGTGGTTCATGTGTTTTTGATACAACACCAACATGTGTATCTTTAATGAATTTTCGAAAGTGTTCTAATGATAAATCATAGTCTCACCAAATGTTTTGACCAGAGTACTGAGCCTAGTTTTCAAACTCAAAGTTGAATAAGAAATGGAAGGTGAATTGTAACATAGACTTAATTATTTTGGAGTTGTAAAATGAGGTAAGTGAATGTGTGAGTGTTGACCATCTATTAGTTGCTAATCTTTTAGTCATTGTTCATAGTTGGTTTAGTGTATTTCTACTGGGCTGTGGCTCACCCTATATGGGAACATCATTTTCAGGTGCAGGTAGCGTGACACCTCCAAGGACATAGCTTGGAAGGCTAGAGGCGGACATCATTTTTATTGTCCTATTCTTTTGATGTGTTATGTGTAGATTCAAGCCAAGGGCTTGATGTGTAATTGAGTTAGTACTCTCTTTGTAACCAAGATGTAAGCCCTTTTGGGCACTAGCTTTTGCTGTTGTTATGTAATATCTTTTGTAAATAAAGAACTCTGATGATTAGAAACTGTCGGTCTTCCTTATATTAATGCATGTTTACATTGATGGGTTTAGTATTAAGATGAGGGCGTTACAATGGATATCGCATAATCTTAAATGAACATCCCTTTTTAATTTTTATACAATTTCTTTTTCTATTGCACTTCATTTTTTATTTAATTTCCAAATAGACCGTTAAGGTATAGTGGTTTCTTGAATAAACTTCCATTTTTAATTTTATGCAACTTCCATGTTTATTTTTATTCAACTTCCATTTTTATTAAATTCACTTTTCTATTCAACTTCCTTTTTTAATTTTTATTCAATATCCTTTTTTATTCAATTCTATTTTCTATTCAATTTCATTTTTTATTTAATTTCCAAATAGACCGTTAATGCATAGTGGTTTTTTTAATTAACTTCCACTGTTAATTTTATGCAACTTTCATTTTTATTTTTATTCAACTTCTATTTTTAATTTTATGCAACTTCCCTTTTTATTTTTATTCAACTTCCCTTTTTATTCAGTTTCCTTTTCTATTCAACTTCCTTTTTTATTTAATTTCCAAATAGATCGTTAAGGTATAGTAGTTTCTTGAATGAACTTCCATTTTTAATTTAATTTTTATGCAAATTGAACGTTAAGGTATAGTGCTTTCTTGAATGAACATCCATTTTCATTTTTATTCAACTTCCATTTTTATTTTATTCAACTTCCATTTTTATTCAATTTCCTTTTCTATTCAACTTCATTTTTATTTAATACCCAAATAGATCGTTATGGTATAATGGTTTCTTGAATGAACTTCCATTTTTAATTTTATTCAACTTCCAACGTTATTCAATTTCCCTTTCTATTCAACTTCTTTTTTTATTCAGTTTCCTTTTCTGTTCACCTTCATTTTTTTATTTTTATTGAATTTTCATTTATAATTTTATGCAACTTCCATTTTAATTTTACGCAACTTCCATTTTTATTTTTATTCAACTTCCATTTTTATTCAATTTCTTTTCTATTCAACTTCCTTTTTTATTCAGCATTCTTTCTTATTTACTTTCCAAATAGATCGTTAAGTTATAGAAAAAGAAATTGCATAAAAATGGAAGTTGAATAAAATTAAAAATGGTAGTTGCATAAAATTAACAATGGAAGTTGAATAAAAATAGAAATTAAATAAAAAAGGAAGTTGAATAGAAAACAAAATTGAATAAAATAGAAGTTGCATAAAACTAAAAATGGAAGTTCATTCAAGAAAGCACTATACCTTAATGATCTATTTGGCAATTAAATAAAAAAGGAAGTTGAAAATTAAATTAAAAAAATGAAGTTGAACAGAAATGAAAATTGATTAAAAACGGAAGTCGAATAAAAGTAAAAATGGAAGTAGCCTAAAATTAAAAACGGAAGTTAACTCAAGAAACCACTATACCTTAACGATTTATTTGGAAATTAAAAAACAAAGGAAGTTGAATTGAAAAGAAAATTAAATAAAAAACGAAGTCGAATAGAAAAAAAAAAATTCAATAAAACTGGAAGTTCATTCAAGAAACCACTATACCTTAACAACCTATTTGGAAATTAAATAAAAAAGATAGTTGAAAATTAAATAAAAAAATGAAGTTGAACAGAAATGGAAATTGATTAAAAACGAAAGTCCAATAAAAGTAAAAATGGAAGTAGCCTAAAATTAAAAACGGAAGTTAATTCAAGAAACCACTATAACTTAACGATCTATTTCAAAATTAAAGAAAAAAGGTAGTTGAATAAAAATAAAAATGGATGTTGCATAAAAATGGAAGTTGAATAAAACTAAAAATGGAAGTTGCTTAAAAATAACAATGGAAGTTCATTCAAGTAACCACTATATCTTAACGATCTATTTGGAAATTAAATAAAAAAGGAAGTTGAATAAAAATGGAAGTTGAATAGAAAATGAACCTTTTTTATTTAATTTCCAAATAAATCGTTAAGGTATAGTGGTTTTTTTGAAAGAACTTCCATTTTTAATTTTATGCAACTTCCATTTTTATTCAATTTCCTATTCTATTTAATTTCCTTTTTTACTTTTATTCAACTTACTTTTTTGTTAAATTTCCTTCTCTATTCAACTTCCATTTTTGTTTTTATTCAATTTCATTTTCTATTCAACTTCCAAATAGATCGTTAAGGTATAGTGGTTTCTTAAATGAACTTCCATTGTTATTTTTATTCAACTTCCATTTCTATTCAATTTCCTTTTTTATTTAATTTCCAAATAAATCGTTAAGGTATAGTGGTTTCTCAAATGAACTTCTATTGTTATTTTTATTCAACTTCCATTTTTATTCAATTTCATTTTTTATTTAATTTCCAAATAAATCATTAAGGTATAGTAGTTTCTTGAATGAACTTCCATTGTAAATTTATTCAATTTCCTTTTTTATTTAATTTTCAAATAAATCGTTAAGGTATAGTGGTTTCTTCAATGAGCTTCCGTTGTTATTTTTATTCAACTTCCATTTTTATTCAATATCCTTTTTTATTTAATTTCCAAATAAATCGTTAAGGTATAGTGGTTTCTTGAATGAACTTCCATTGTTAATTTATTCAACTTCCTTTTTATTCAATTTTCTTTTTTATTTAATTTCCAAATAAATCATTAAGGTATAGTGGTTTCTTAAATGAACTTCCATTGTTATTTTTATTCAACTTCCATTTTTATTCAATTTCCTTTTTATTTAAATTCCAAAAAGATCGATAAGGTATAGTAGTTTCTTGAATGAACTTCCATTTTTAATTATATGCAACTTCCATTTTTAATTTTATTCAATTCCTTTTTTATTTAATTTCTAAATAGATCGTTAAGGTATAGTGGTTTCTTGAATGAACTTCAATTTTTAATTTTATACAACTTCTATTTTTATTCAATTTCCTTTTCTATTCAACTTCCATTTTAAATTTTATTCCACTTCAATTTTTCTTTACTTTCCAAATAGATCGTTATGGTATAGTGGTTCCTTGAATGAACTTTTATTTTTAATTTTATGCAACTTCCATTTTTATTTAATTTCCAAATAGATCGTTAAGGTATAGTGGTTTCTTAAATGAACTTCAATTTTTAATTTTATGCAACTTCCTTTTTTAATTTTATTCAACTTCCATTTTTATTTTTATTCCACTTCCGATTTTATTCAATTTCCTTTTCTATTGAACTTGCTTTTTTATTTACTTTCCAAATAGATCGTTAAGGTAGAGTGGTTTCTTGAATGAACTTTCATTTTTATTTTTATGCAACTTCCATTTTTATTCAATTCTATTTTTTATTCAACTTCCTTTTTTTATTTAATTTCCAAATAGATCATTAAGCTATAGTGGTTTCTTGAATGAACTTCCATTTTTATTTTTATTCAATTTCCATTTTTATTCAACTTCCATTTTCTATTCAACTTCCATTTTTATTCAATTTCCTTGTCTATTCAACATCCTCTTTTTTATTGAATTTCCACATAGATTGTTAAGGTATATTGGCTTCCAGAATGAACTTCTATTCAATTTCCATTTTTAAATAAAAAAGGAAGTTGAATAAAAAATGAAATTGAATAAAAATGGAAGTTCAATAAAAATAAAATTGGAAGTTGCCTAAAATTAACAATGGAAGTTCTTTCAAAAAACCACTATATCTTAACGATCTATTTGGAAATTAAATAAAAAAAGGAAGTTGAATAAAAATAAAAATGGATGATGCATATGATTAACAACGGAAGTTCATTCAAAAAACAACTATACTTTAACGATCTATTTGGAAATTAAATAAAAAAATAAGTTGAATAGAACAGGAAATCAAATAAAAAAGGAAGTTGAATAAAAATGGAAGTTGAATAAAATAAAAATGGAAGTTGCAAAAAATTAACAATGGAAGTTTCTTAAAATTAACAATGGAAGTTAATTCAAAAAACCATTCTACCTTAACGGTCTATTTGGAAATTAAATAAAAAAAAGAAGTTGAATAGAAATGGAAATTAAAGAAAAAAGGAAGTTGAATAGAAATGGAAATTGCATAAAAATGGAAGTTGCATAAAATTAACAATGGAAGTTCTTTCAAAAAACCACTATACCTTAACGATCTATTTGGAAATTAAATAAAAAAAGGAAGTTGAATAAAAATAAAAATGGATGTTACATATAATTAACAACGGAAGTTCATTCAAAAAACGACTATACCTTAGTGATCAATTTGGAAATTAAATAAAAAATGAAGTTGAATAGAAAGGGAAATTGAATAAAAATAAAAATGGAAGTTGAATAAAAATAAAAATGCAAGATGAATAAAAATAAAAATGGAATTTGCATAATATTAACAATGGAAATGGAAACCACTATACCTTAACGATATATTTGGAGATTAAATAAAAAAAGAAAGTTGAACAAAAATGGAAGTTGAATAAAATTATTCAATTCAAGAAACCACTATACCATAATGATCTATTTGGAAATTAAATAACTATGGAAGTTGAATAAAAACAAAAAATGAAGTTGAATAAAAATGAAAGTTGCATAAAATTAACAATGGAAGTTAATTCAAGAAACCATTATACCTTAGCGATCTATTTGGAAAGTAAATAAAAAAATGAAGTTGAATGGAATAGGAAATTGAATAAAAATTGAAGTTGCAAAAAAATAACAATGTAAGTTCATTTAAGAAACCACTATACCTTAATGATCAATTTGGAAATTAAATGAAATTGGAAGTTGAATAGAAAAGGAAATTGAATAAAAATGGAAGTTGAATAGAAAAGGAAATTGGATAAAATCGGCAGATGAATAAAAATACAAAATAGAATTTGCATAAAATTAACAATGGAATTTAATTCAAGAAACCACTATACCTTAACGATCTATTTGGAAATTAAATATAAAGGGAAGTTGAATAGAAAAGGAAATTGAACAAAAATGGAAGTTCATTCAAGAAAGCACTATATCTTAACGATCTATTTGGAAGTTAAATAAAAAAGGAAGTTGAATAGAAATGGAAATTGCATAAAAAAGAAGAAGTTGAATAAAACTAAAAATGGAAGTTGAATAAAATTAACAATGGAAGTTCAATCAAGAAATCACTATATCTTAACGATCTATTTGGCAATTAAATAAAAAAAGAAGTTGAATAGAAAAGTAAATTAAATAAAAAAAAAAAGGAAGTTAAATAGGAAAAGAAATCGAATAAAAATGAAAGTTGCATTAAATTAAAAATGGAAGTTCATTCGATAAACTACTATAACTTAACGATATATTTGGAAATTAAATAAAAAAGGAAATTGAATAAAATTAAAAATTGAAGTTCATTCGAGAAACCACTATACCTTAACGATCTATTTGGAAATTAATAAAAAAAAGTAAGTTGAATAAAAATATAAATGGAAGTTCAATAAAATAGATCTATTTGGAAATTAAATAAAAAATGAAGTTGAATAGAAAAGTAAATTGAATAAAAAAGGTAATTGAATAGAAAAGAAATTGAATAAAAATAAAAATTGAAGTTGCATAAAATTAAAAATGGAAGTTCATTCCAAAAACCACTATACCTTGACGATCTATTTGGAAATTAAATAAAAAAGTAAGTTGAATAGAAAAGGAAATTGAATAAAAATGGAAGTTGAGTAAAATTAAAAATGGTAGTTGCATAAAATTAACAACGAAAGTTGATTCAAGAAACCACTATACCTTAACGATCTATGTGGAAATTAAATAAACAACGAAGTTGAATAGAAAATGAAATTAAATAAAAATGGAAGTTGCATAAAATTAAAAATGGAAGTTCATTCAAAAAACCAATATACCTTAACGATCTATTTGGAAATTAAATAAGAAAGAAAGCTGAATAAAAAGAAATTGAATAACTATGGAAGTTGAATAAAAATAAAAATGCAAGTTGCATAAAATTAACAATGGAAGTTAATTCAAGAAACCATTATACCTTAACGATCTATGTGGAAATTAAATAGAAAAGGAAGATAGATAGAAAAACAAATTGAATAAAAATGGAAGTTGAATAAAATTAAAAGGGGAAATTCAATAAAATTAAATATGACAGTTCATTCAAAAAACCACTATACGTTAACGATCTATTTGGAAATGAAATAAAAAATGAAGTTGAATAGAAAAGCAAATTGAATAAAAATGGAAGTTGCATAAAACTAAAAATGGAAGTTGAATAAAAAAGGAAGTTAAATAGAAAAAGAAATTGAATAATAGTTAAAAAAGGAAGTTGAATACAAATTGAAGTTGCATACAATTAAAATGGAAGTTCATTCAAGAAACCACTCTACCTTAACGATCTATTTGGAAATTAAATAAAAAAGGAAATGGAATAGAAAAGGACATTGAATAAAAACAAAAATGGAAGTTCATTCAAGAAACCA
This sequence comes from Camellia lanceoleosa, assembly GCA_025200525.1. NCBI lineage: Eukaryota > Viridiplantae > Streptophyta > Magnoliopsida > Ericales > Theaceae > Camellia > Camellia lanceoleosa. The sequence continues at coordinate 148,008 of JANUSC010000293.1, read as the reverse complement.
CTATACCTTAACGATTTATTCGGAAATTAAGTTGAATAGAAAGAAATTAAATAAAAATGCAACTTCCATTTTTATTTTATTCCACTTACATTTTTAATCAATTTCTTTTCTATTCAACTTTCTTTTTTATTTAATCTCCAAACAGATCGTTAAGGTATAGTGGTTCCTTAAATGAACTTCCATTTTTATTTGTGTGCAACTTGCATTTTTATTCAATTTTGTTTTCTATTCAACTTCCTTTTTCTTTAATTTCCAAATAGATTGTTAAGGTATAGTGGTTTCTTGAATGAACTTACATTGTTAATTTTATGCAACTTCCATTTTATTCAATTTCCTTTTCTATTCAACTTCAAATTTCATTTAATTTCCAATTGATCGTTAAGGTATAGTGGTTTCTTAAATGAACTTACATTGTTATTTTTTTGCAACTTCCATTTTTATTTAATTTCCTATTCCATTCAACTTCATTTTTTTGTTTACTTTCCAAATAGATCGCTAAGGTATAATGGTTTCTTGAATTAACTTCCATTGTTAATTTTATGCAACTTCGATTTATATTTTTATTCAACTTACTTTTTTTATTTAATTTCAAAATAGATCGTTAAGGTATAGTGGTTTCTCGAATGAACTTCAATTTTTAATTTTAGGCTACTTCCATTTTTACTTTTATTCGACTTCCGTTTTTAATCAATTTACTTTTCTATTCAACTTCTTTTTTTTTTAATTTTAATTTCCAGATAGATCGTTGAGGTATAGTGGTTTCTCGAATGAACTTCCATTGTTAATTTTATGCAACTTCCATACCCTTCCAGCATTTTGTGTCCATGCAAAACTTCTGCAGGTGTGATTTCTACGCTCGAGTGGGTTTCCTATGCTCGAGCGGGTCACGCTCGAGCGGGCTTGTTGACGCTCGAGCGGGTAGTGCTTTGTCTGTGAAAGTTCAGGAGAAATCTCGCCGGCGGACTGGTTTCGCCGGCGGATGTACTTTATTCTTGTGTCTTGGCGCTCGAGCGGGACTTATTGCGCTCGAGCGGATCCAGTTTCTTGTTCTTGACGCTCGAGCATCCTATTCTACACTCGAGCGGACCTGTCGAATATCAGATGGCAGTTGGGCATTTTTGAATCACTTTTCACTTTTCTTTTCTCTCTCTTACTTTCCCAAAATCGATTTTGAGAGCTTCTCTCTCTAGAATCTCCCTTCTCTCTAGGGTTTGATCTAGTTAGAGTGTTCTCATTTCCTTCGGCCTTTGTAAAAGTTGTGTTGATCGTCGAGGGCTTCGTTTTGATCCGAGAAGTTTGGAGTTTGGAGCACTTTGGTTTCGGTCTCTTCTCCGTTTGAGCTCTAACTTCGAGGTAGGGATATCCTACTCCATCTTATGAGCTTTATCTTTAAATTTTGGTATTTCGATATGTTAGGGGTTGTTGGGTAATTTTGAGAAAGTTTGGGGTCATTGTGTAATTTTCAAAAGAGGGGTTTTCAAAGTTTAAAACCTTTATGTATGTAATACATAGAAAAATGGACTTGGTGTGGGATTATTGAGGAAAATGGAACCTTAGGGTTGGTATTGTAATTATGGGACAAAAGCCCTAATTGTTGATAAATTAATTTGTGTAATTAATTTTGGGAAATGAGAAATTGAATAAGAAATATTCAAATTGGAAAGGTTTGGGATTAAAGAGTGTAGTTGAATTAATTTATCGGTCACCTAGACAAATGTTGATATTTTATCCATGTGGTGCATTTATTTCCTGTTTAGAAATAACTGTTTTGGGCTATCGGTGGAGGATAGTCTTGATTGTTGTAGACAATGCATGATGATTAGGCAAACTAAAACTAATCAATGGAATGTGTCATCGAATATGACGGTTGAGAAATACATTAACTTTATGTATTGATTGATTATGTATATGATCTGTGTTTATATACATTGTGTTGTGTGGGAGGAGATAGGGGATGTACTCCACGGTTTAGGGGAAGATAGGGGATGGACCTCTAAATCGTGAATATGTGTGATATTGACATAGCACTACAATGTGTATCATGGTGAAGTGTGGAAGTGTGTGTTTGATTTGATATAGCACTAAAATATAAATCATTATCAATTGTGAAGTATAGAAGTGTTCCTATGTTATATCGATACAGTACCAAAATGTGTATCACTTGTAAAGTAAGGAAGTGGTTTATGTGTTATAGATACAACACCAAAATGTGTATCCGTCATGAATTTCGAAAGTGTTGTAGTAATGAGTTATAATCTCATTAAATTATTTGGCCAGGTTCTGAGCCTTGTTTTCAAACTCAAAGTTGAATAAGAAAAGGAAAGTGAAATGTAACATGGTTATGATTGTCATGAAATGGTAATATGGCATGAGTCGGAATATAAGTATGGACCATCTGTTGAATGCTATTATTTTAGTCATTGTTTATAGTTGGTTTAGTATATTTCTACTGGGCTGTGGCTCACCCTATATGGGACATCATTTTCAGGTACAGGTAGCATGCCACCTCCAAGGACGTAGCTTGAGAGGCTTGGGGCTGTTGGACTGTTTTGTGTTTTTGGTTGTATTACATGGATATCAAGCCAAGGGCTTTCTTTGTATAGAGTTAGTACTCCGTTTTGTAACCAAGTGTTGACTTGGAAAGTTGTAAGCCCTTAGGGTATTTACTTTTGATGTCAACATGTAATACATTTTGTAAAGACTATTCTGATAGAATACAATTATGCTTTATTTTCTTATGTCGAGCATGCTATTGTTGGTTGATTTACGGGTTTATTTTGAGGGCATTACAACTTGGTATCGAGCGTCAGGGTTGAATACTTTGGAGTGCGTGGGAAGTGATTAGTATCACAATGGGTTTGTCTCGCTTGTTAGAGACTTATGTGAAATGTTATGTGCTTATATGATAACATGTTTATGTGACTACTTGGGTATGGGATTTATTTTCTAGGATGTTGATTGGATCCTTGGGTTTCTGTGAGTCTTGTTGGAAAAGCACTTGATCAATGCTGTTTCTAACCGGAACTCTAGCAACGCCTCGGGACCATCATTATCCGAAAATGAAATTTGTAAGTGCTTATGTGTTTATGTGCTTACGTGGAGTGAATTACAGTTGTCCATGCATTAGGACACGAGTGTTATAGCTTCGGCACATTTGTGAATGTGCTAACGTTCTTCGTTACCTTTATTAGGATGTCAGGGCGAGGACGTGGAGGTAGGCGAGGTAGGCCATGGAGGCAAGAGATTCCTATACCGAAGGAGATTCCGGCGCAGCAAGAGGGGGTTGGCTAGGCCAATGTGGCCGAGCCAGCAGGTCAGGAGGCTATGGGCGCTTTAGCCCGAGGGATGGCCGATGCTTTGAGGGAGTCTATGGGTATTCTCAGAGTTGAGAATCCATTCGAAGCTCGGTGCAAGCCCAGGTGGTAGAGGCGGGGCCTCCCTTCTTGAAGAGGGAGTTCTCCCAGTCTAACCCGTATGAGTATGTTGGGGATCCAAAGGAGCCACTTATGGCAGACGAGTGGTTGGAACAGATGAGTAAGACGTTCGAGATGCTTGGCATCGAGGAGGGAGCATTGAAAGTGACCTTGGCGTCTTTCCAGCTGAAGGGGGATGCGGATCAGTGGTGGAAATTCGTGAAGGGTCATTTGGATGGCACTTGGGAGGCTTTCGTGAGTGCTTTCCAGGAGAAGTTCTTATCTCCAGTGATCAAGGAGAAGGCGAGACCGATTCTGCCCGGCTTTGCGATTGAGTTCTTGATGGCGAGTATGAAATTGCTTTTACTAGCTTGTCGAGTTACTTTGAACTTGTGGCGTCAGAGCGCCAGTATCAACTTTGAGAAGAGGTTAAGGCGCGGCCTCAAGATGAGAGTTGGGGGTTCTATGATCCGAGACTATGGGTGTTTGGTTGATGCTGCAGCCCATATGGAGATCATGATGCAGGAGGAGGAGGGACAGAAAGGCTCCAAGAGGAGCCAGGATGGTCAGGGTGATGGCAGGAGACAGAGGGGTGATAACTCTCAGCAGTCTCAGGGTGGTGTTGCTAGATCGACCTTTCCAGTGTCGAGTGCAGGCTCGAGGAGAGGCAATCAGGGAGATTTCACCTGTTACAAATGTGGTCAGGTGGGCCACAAGGCATCGGTTTGCCCATAGAAGGGAGGGTCGTGGTCGCTTCTTCTTCGGCTAGACCATGAGCGAGTCGAGGCGGTCGACCAGCCTTGTTATCGGTGGTCAGGTAGGGCACCTGAAGAGGTTTTGCCCGCAGTTGAGTGGCACATCTGGTACATCTGGGCAAAGGTAGAGTTTTCACCAGCTCGGTCGGTCACGAGCCTCGAGGGCCAATCGAGGCTTCATCGTCCCGTCTGGCGATCTTTGCTCCTAGAGGTGAGTAGGTTGATCGAGGGGCCTCTGAGCGCTGTATCTTTGACATATGAGGACCTAATCTGGCTCCATCAGTTGTGAGAGGTACCTTTCTGTTTTGCAACTCGGTTGCTAGTGTGTTAATTGATACGAGTGCATCTCATTCTTTTGTATCTGCTGCATTTGCATCTGTTTTGGGATTGGAGTTAGCACAGTTAGCATCTCCTATTTGTGTAGTGTCACCTATCGGGGGTGAGTTGATTTTGAAACAAGGATGTAGGGGTTGTAATATAGAGGTCGCCGATCGCCGGCTTCCGTTTCCTTTTGTAGTGATGCCCATGTCGGGATTTGATGTTATTTTGGGTATGGACTGGCTATCGTCATACCGGGCTGTTATTGATTGCTAGCGCCAGAGGGTCACAGTTTGTACCTTTAGTGGGGATTGTTTTCATTTTCTGGGGGATCGGGTTGGTAGTGCGTTGCCATCGGTGTATGATCCGCGAGGGTGAAGTGAGCTTAGTGGTCTACTTGCTAGCTTTATGAGTAGTGAGTGTGATGAGACCCAAATTCTATTACCGAGAGTGGTTTGTGAGTATTCAGATGTTTTTCCCGAGGATCTCATTAGTTTGCCACCTCACCAAGAGATAGAGTTCTCTATTGATTTAGTGCCTGGCACGGCGCCGATTTCTATGGCACCTTACCGTTTTGCCCCAGCCGAGTTGAGTGAGTTGAAGATTCAACTCCAGGAGTTGCTGGATAAGGGCTTTGTTCGCTCTAGTGTTTCACCGTAGAGCAGGCCCTCTTTGCTAAAAAGAAAGATGGTGCCTTGAGACTTTGTATCGACTACCGGAAGTTGAATCGGGCTTTGGTCAAGAATAAGTACCCTATGCCCCGTATTGATGATTTGTTTGACCAGTTGAAGGGTTCCCGTTGTTTCTCTAAGATAGACTTGAGATCGGGTTACCAGCAGTTGAGGGTCAGGGAGGAGGATATTCCGAAGACGGCATTCCGTACGCGGTATGGCCGTTATGAGTTTCTAGTGATGCCATTTGGGCTCACCAATGCATCGGCAATCTTTATGGATTTAATGAACCGGATTTTTTGGGAATTCTTAGATCGCTTTGTGATCGTTTTCGTGGACAACATTCTTATCTATTCACCTTCAGAGGAGGAGCACGAGAAACACTTGAGAGTGGTGCTTGAATTGCTTAGAACCCATAGGTTGTATGCCAAGTTTGGGAAGTGTGAGTTTTGGCTAGGAGAGGTCAAATTCTTAGGCCATGTGGTATCTGGGGAAGGGGGAAGGGGTGTCTGTTGATACATCCAAGGTTAAGGCAGTGTAAGATTGGGCACATCCTAAGAGCATTTTTGAGATCCGCAGTTTTCTGGGATTAGCTGGGTATTACCGCCGGTTTGTGAAAGATTTCTCCAGGCTAGCTTCGCCATTGACTAGATTGACGCGGAAAGGGGTCAAGTTTGTGTGGAGTGAGACTTGTGAAAAGTCTTTCCAAGAGTTGAAGGTTAGATTGACCACCACTCCGGTCTTGATTATTCCGGAGAGAGGGTTGGGATATGCAGTTTATTGTGATACCTCACGAGAGGGTTTGGGTTGTGTGTTGATGCAAGAGGGGAAAGTGGTAGCCTATGGCTCACGTCAGTTGAAAATTCACGAGAAGAATTACCCCACACATGACCTAGAGTTAGCAGCAGTGATCTTTGCCTTGAAAATGTGGAGGCATTACCTGTATGGTGAGAAGTTCGAGGTGTTCTCGAACCATAAGAGTTTGAAGTATCTGTTTTCACAGAGAGACTTGAATCTGAGGCAGAGAAGGTGGATGGAGTTCATTGAGGACTATGATTTTGAGTTGCACTATCAGCCGGGAAAGGCCAATGTTGTGGCCGATGCCCTTAGTAGGAAATCCATTACTGATGTAGCTTGTATAGCCATCCGGGAATGGGAGATGTTGGGGGCACTTTGCGAGTTCGATTTGCTTTTGGGCGAATCTGTTGAGGCTGCGGCCTTATTTTCTGTTGTTGCGCAGCCTATGCTTGTGACTCGAGTGTTAGAGGCACAGGGAGGTGACCTTGAGGTAAAAGCCCTCCGGGAGAAGATCTCCGGTGGAAAGGTTAAGAAGGGTTTGTCTGTGTATCCCGACCTAAGCGTGAGATACCGAGACCGTTTGTTTGTGCCGGAGTCTTGCCGAGAGGAAGTACTCCGAGAGTTTCACCATTCACGCCTTGCGGTGCATCCGGGAGGCACAAAGATGTATCAAGATTTGGGTCACCAATTTTGGTGGCGGGGTATGAAGAAGGATGTTGCGGTTTTCATTTCTAAGTGCCTTATTTGTCAGCAAGTGAAGGCCGAACATCAGAGGCCAGCGGGTTTGTTACAACCCTTGCCTATTGCCGAGTGGAAGTGGGAGCATGTCACTATGGACTTCGTTGTAGGTCTTCCGAGGACTCAGCGGGGTAGTGATGCTATTTGGGTGGTTGTAGACCGGTTGACTAAGTCGGCGCACTTTATCCCTATGCGCACGAGAGATTCGATGGATCATCTTGCCGATTTGTATATTCGGGACATAGTGAGATTGCACGGGGTCCCAGTAACGATCGTCTCAGATAGAGACCCTCGTTTTGCTGCTAGGTTGTGGCAGAGTTTGCAGAGTGCCTTGGGTACTAAGTTAACCTTTAGTACGGCTTATCATCCTCAGACTGACGGGCAGTCCGAGCGTACTATTTAGATCCTTGAGGATATGCTTCGAGGTTTTATTCAATTACCTTTTCTATTCAACTTCCATTTTTGTTTTTATTCAATTTCATTTTCTATTCGACTTCATTTCTATTCGATTTCTAAATAATTCGTTAGGGTATGGTGGTTTCTTGAATGAACTTTCAATTTTATTTTTATTCAACTTCCATTTTTATTCAATTTCCATTTCTGTTCAACTTACTTTTATTATTCAATAAAATGCAAGATGAATAAAAATAAAAATCGAAGTTCATTCAAGAAAAGGAAATTACATAAAAAATGAAAATTAAATTTTTATGCAACTTCCTTTTTTATTTTTATTCAACTTCCATTTTTATTCAATTTTTTATTCGATTTCCTTCTCTATTCAACTTCCATTTTTATTTTTATTCAACTTCAATTTTTATTCAGCTTCCATTTTTGTTCAATTTCCTTTTCTATTCAACTTCCATTTTTATTCAATTTCCTATTCTATTCAACTTCCTTTTTTTATTTACTTTCAAAATAGATCGCTAAGGTATAGTGGTTTCTTAAATGAATTTCCATTTTGAATTTTATTCAACATCGATTTTTATTCAATTTCCTTTTTTAACTTTTATTCAATCAATTTCCTTTTATATTTAATTTCCAAATAGATCATTATGGTATAGTGGTTTCTTGAATGAACTTCAACTGTTAATTTTGATACAATTTCCATTTTTAATTATATGTAACTTCCATTTTTATTTTTATTCATCTTCCATTTGTATTCAACTTCCTTTTTTATTTTGTTTAATTTCCTTTTTTATTCAACTTCCAGTTTTATTTAATACTCAAATATATCGTTAAGGTATAGTGGTTTCTTCAATGAACTTACATTGTTAATTTTATGCAACTTTCATTTTTATTTGTACTCAACTTCATTTTTTAATTTTATGCAACTTCCATTTTTATTTTTATTTAATTTCCTTTTCTATTCAACTTCCTTTTTTTATTTAATTTCCAAATAGATCATTAAAGTATAGTGGTTTCTTGAATGAACTTACATTTTTATTCAATTTCCTTTTCTATTGAACTTCCTTATTTATTTAACTTCCATTTTTATTTTTATTCAACTTTCATTTTTATTTTTAATTGAACTTCCCTTTTTATTCAACTTCTATTTTTATTCAATTTCCTTTTCTATTTAACTTCCTTTTTTATTTAATTTCCACATAGATCGTCAATGTATAGTGGTTTCTTGAATAAAAATAAAAATTGAAGTTCATTCAATAAACCACTATACTTTAACGATCAACTTCCTTTTTTCTTTAATTTTCAAATATATCGTTAAGGTATAGTGGTTACTTGGAAGAACTTGAATAAAAATGGAAGTTGAATAAAATCGGAAGATGAATAAAAATAAAAATGGAAGTTGGATAAAATTAAAAATGTAAGTTCATTCAAGAAACCACTATACCTTAACGATCTATTTGGAAATTAAATAAAAAAAAGAACTTGAATAGAAAAGGAAATTCAATAAAAATAAAAATTGAAGTTCATTCAAGAAAGCACTATTTCTTAACGATCTATTTGGACATTAAATAAAAAATGAAGTTGAATAGAAAAGGAAATTGAATAAAAATGGAAGTTGCATAAAAATAAAAATGGCAATTCATTCAAAAAACTACTATACGTTAACGATCTATTTGTAAATTAAATAAAAATGGAAGTTGCGTAAAATTAAAAATGGCAATTCATTCAAAAAATCACTATACCTTAACGATCTATTTGGAAATTAAATAAAAATGAAAGTTGCATAAAATTAAAAATGGCAATTCATTCAAAAAAGCACTATACCATAAAGATCTATTGGGAAATTAAATAAAAAAGGAAGTTGAATAGAAAAGACAATTGAATAAAAAAGAAAGTTGCATAAAATTAAAAATGGAAGTTGAATAAAATTAACAATGGAAGTTCATTCGAGAAAGTACTATACCTTAATGATCTATTTGGAAATTAAATAAAAAAGGAAGTTGAATAGAAAAGGAAGTCGAATAGAAAAGGAAATTGAATAAAAATAGAAGTTGCATAAAATTAAAAATGAAAGTTGCATAAAATTAACAATGGAAGTTCATTCAAGAAACCACTATACCTTAACGATCTATTTGGAAATTAAATAAAAAAGGAAGTTGAATAAAAATAAAAATGAAAGTTGAATAAAATTAAAAATGAAAATTCATTCAAGAAACCACTATACCTTAACGATCTATTTGGAAATTGTATAAAAAAGGAAGTTAAATAGAAAAGGAAATTGAATAAAAATGGAAATTGAATAAAAATTGAAGTTGAATAAAAATAAAAATGAAAGTTGCATAAAATTAAAAATCGAAGTTCATTCAAGAAAGCACTTTACCTTAACGATCTATTTGGAAATTAAATAAAAAAAAAGAAGTTGAATTGAAAAGAAAATTGGATAAAAATGGAAGATGAATAAAAATAAAAATGGAAGTTGCGTAAAACTTACAATGGAAGTTCTTTCAAGAAACCATTATACCTTAACGATCTATTTGGAAATTAAAAAAAAAAAAAGAAGTTGAATAGACTACTATACCTTAACAATCTATTTGAAAATTAAATAAAAAAGGAAGTTGAATAGACTTTTATTCAACTTCCATTATTATTTTTTGCAAGTTTCATTTTTAATTTTATGCAACTTCCATTTTTATTCAATTTCCTTTTCTATTCAACTTTCCATTTTTATTTTATTCAACTTCCTTTTCCTATTCTATTCAACTTCATTTTTTTTTATTTAATTTCCAAATAGATCGTTAAGGTATAGTGGTTTTTTGAATAAACTTCCATTTGTAATTTACTTTTTATTCAACTTTCTTTTTTATTTAATTTCCTTTTTTATTCAACTTTCTTTTTTGTTTAATTTCCAAATAGATCGTTATGGTATAGTGGTTTCTTGAATCAACTTCCATTTTTAATTTTATTCAACCACTATACCTTAATGATCTATTTGAATAGAATAGGAAATTGAATAAAAATGAAAGTTGAATAAAAATGAAAGTTGAATAAAATAAAATCGTAGTTGCATAAAATTAAAATCGAAGTTCATTCAAGAAACTACTATAGCTTGATCTATTTGGAAGTGGTTACTTGAATTAACTTCCATTGTTAATTTTATGCAACTTTCATTTTATTTTATTCAACTTTCATTTTTATTTAATTTCTAAATAGATCATTAAGGTAGAGTGGTTTATTGGATGAACTTCAATTTTTAATTTTATGCAACTTCTATTTTATTCAATTTCCATTTCTATTCAAATGTAAGTTCATTCAAGAAACCACTATACCTTAACGATCTATTTGGAAATTAAATAAAAAAGAAAGTTGAATAGAAAAGGAAATAGAATAAAAATTGAAGTTGAATAAAAATAAAAATGGAAGTTCAACTTCCCTTTCTATTCAACTTCTTTTTTTATTTAATTCCCAAAGAGATCTGTAGGGTATAGTGGTCTCTTGAATGAACGTCCATTTTATTTTTATGCAACTTAAATAAAAAAGGAAGTTGAATAGAAAATGAAATTGAATAAAAATCAAAATGGAAGTTGAATAAAAATAAAAACTTCCATTGCCTAAAATTAGCAATGGAAGTTAATTCAAAAAACCACTATACCTTAACGATCTATTTTGAAATTAACTAAAAATGGAAGTTGATTAAAAATAAAAATGGGAGTTCATTGAAAATGGCAATTCATTCAAAAAACCACTATACCTTAACGACCTATTTGGAAATTAAAAAACAAAGGAAGTTGAATAGAGAAGGACATTGAATAAAACTATAAGTTGAATAAAAATATAAATGGAAGTTGCATATAATAAAAAATGAAAGTTTATTCAAGAAACTACTATACCTTGACGATCTATTTGGAAATTAAATAAAACAAGAAGTTGAATAGAAAAGGAAATTGCATAAAAATGGAAGTGGAATAGAATAGGAAATTGAATAAAAATATAAATGGAAGTTCATTCAAGAAACCACTATAACTTAACGATCTATTTGGAAATTAAGTAAAAAAGAAAGTTGAATAAAAATAAAAATTGAAGTTGCATAAAATTTAAAATGGAAGTTGAATAAAAATAAAAATGAAAGTTGTATGAAATTAACAATAGAAGTTTATTCAAGAAACGAATATACCTTAACGATCTATTTGGAAAGTAAATAAAAAAATGAAGTTGAATAGAATAGGAAATTGAATAAAAATGGAAGTTCATTCAAGAAACCACTATACCTTAACGATTTATTTGTAAATTAAAAAAAAAAAAGAGGAAGTTGAATAGAAAAGTAAATTGAATAAAAATGGAAGTTGAATAGAAAACAAAATTGAATAAAAATGCAAGTTGCTTAAAATTAACAATGGAAGTTAATTCAAGAAACCATTATACCTTAGCGATCTATTTGGAAAGTAAATAAAAAATGAAGTTGAATTGAAAAGAAAATTGGACAAAAATGGAAGTTTAATAAAAATAAAAATAAAAACGGAAGTTGCATAAAATTAACAATAGAAGTTCATTCAAGAAACCACTATACCTTAACAATCTATTTGGAAATTAAATAAAAAAGGAAGTTGAATTGAAAAGTAACTTGAATTGAAAAGGAAATTTATTACAAATGGAAGTTCATTCAAGAAACCAATATACCTTAACGATCTAATTGGAAATTAAATAAAAAAGGACGTTGAATAAAAAAGGAAATTGAATAAAAACAAAAATGGAAGTTGCATAAAATTAAAAATGGCAATTCATTCAAGAAAATAGAATTCAATTAACTTCCATTTTTATTTTTATTCAACTTCCATTTTTATTCAATTTCCTTTCTGTTAAACTTCCTTTTTTTATTTAATTTCCAAATAGATCGTTAAGGTATTGTAACAACCCTCACTTTGATTAAGTCATACTTGCATACATTCATGTATGATCTTGTCTTGTTGTGTTTATAAATCTTGATATCTTGCTTTGTCTTGCTTTGTCATGTGTTACTTGTTTGATCTTGTACCTTGCTTGGTGTGTAGCCGAGGTTGGCTTAGCATAGTTCACTCTTGAACCCTTGTACTTGGAACTGCCTGGGACCACTTGATTAATCTTTATCTTCACTCCGGCATGTTAGCCGAGATGTTTTCGACCAAGCCGAGGTGTTCTGCACTTGGTGACTTTGTTCCAGGGTAGGTATGACTCAGACCGAGGTGTGGCATACCCAGGCCGAGGTGTGGCACAGCTTAGTCAAGTGTCGTCCTCCCTAGCCGATGTCTTTGTTACCCCGTTGCCGAAGTTTTGACTCTAGCCGATGTCCTTGCTTGCTGATGTGTCTTGCCATCTAGCTTGTTGAGTACGCCTTCTCGGGGACTTGTCTTATCAATCATCACTTTTGAGTTGAACCAACCCGTAGTGCCACGTGTCCGAGCCGTGTGTTAAGACAGTAGCGGACTTAAAACAAATCATTCTTGTCTCAAATCTTTGTTTTTAGAGAGAAGCTCTCAAAGGAGAAGGAAAGAGTTTTAGAGAGATAGGTGGAGTTAGAGCTTGATCTTTGAGGATCGAACCGTTGGATTTAAGTTTTGAGGTTAGATTCTTGCTCTACTCTATTTGTTCTCATTGATTCTTGAAATGCATTGCATGATCGCATTTGTTACGCATGACATGCATTGATTTGAAGTTGATTTTGAAAGGAAATAGCGTTTAAGTATTCTTGAAGGAAAACCTTGTTTTGATCCGAAAGTTTGAGGCAAGAATCATGTCTTCGTGTTTGTCCTTGCATGGTCTTCTTATCTGGTACCCAAGTCCATGTTTTTGAACTCTTGGCATGGAATCTTAGTTTGAATAAGCGAGTTATGATTTTAGCATGCATGTTTTTGATGTTCTTAATGATCTTGTCCCTTGCATTCTTCAAAGGAAACTTCGTGTTTTCCCGATTTCGTTTTGTATGTGGCCATCAGGACCACATCTCGGCAAGGAGGTGTGGGACCTCGGCAAGACCTGGATGGTACCCAGTGTATGTTTCCACGAGATGGGAAACAGTGTTTTGATTTAGCATGTCTTGCTTTGTTATTGATTTGGACTCGATGGAAGTGCCGAGATCATTACATGTATGTAAAGCTTGTTTTGAGAATGTGATTTGCCATGTGATTTGTCAGGACTTTGATCTTGCTTTAAGCCTACACCTGAAGAGCTAGGTGAGTGGTGCTTTTAATAAAGCTATGTTAAACTGCTTTGATAAATCTTGTCTTGCTTCGTTCTGATGGAAGTATTTGTTAAGCATGAATGATTAGCCTAATTCGATGTATCAAATGTAAGCTTTGTCTTGATGTTATCTTGAGGAGTCCCTTGGCTGGAGGACTATAAACTTTCGCAGCACTAAGTGTAAAAGTCCCTTAGCTGGAGGACTCTAAACTTTTGCAGCATTATGGATAAAAGGATACGGTCCTTCCTTGGAACACAAGTCCCTTAGCTGGAGGACTCTAAACTTTCGCAACATCATTTGTCAAAAGGGGCTACGGGCCTAAGTGACACCAGTCTCTTGCATTAAAAGGATACGGTCCTTGCTTGAAAAGCCATTGTGTTAAAAAGGGCTACGGGCCTACGTAACACAAGTCCCTTAGCTGGAGGACTCTAAACTTCATGACACCATTTTGTCTAAAACGATTACGGATCGTACAAATCTTGGTTTTTGCCACCAATGGGCTACTACTCATACTTTTTGTTTGGAAAGCTTTTGGGCCCTGGTTGCCGATGTCATGAACATCCCTTGAACTCGTAAGACTTGATAGATGAATACGGTTCATCCCTTGATTTGGCAAAGTTTTGATGTGATTTAGCTTTGAAAGGATCTCGGCTAGAAGTTGTATGGTTTTGACATGCTTGTTTTGTACAGACTTCGGCTATATTTATGCAAAACCTTTATTATTAGTATCATTCACTGAGTTTCCATACTCACCCTCTATATATATATGTAGGTGATGAGCAGGACGGCGGCGACGCCTAGATGTGTTTACCAGCTTGTTTTGGATACTTGATTTACGTCGGCTTGTTTTGCATTCTTGTCGGCGATGCTGTCTCTCACCGGCATTACGTGTTTATGTCGGCACTTTTGTATTTATGTCGGCAGATCTTGAAAATCATGCTTCTTGGCTTGTATTTCCTGTATTCTGTACATGTCGGCTTAGAAGCCTTTTGATCAAGATGTGAATTGCATTTCGTTATTTTTGGACTGGTTGTAAGGTCATATTGTATATGTCTTCTCATTTGATTCGACAGCTCTTATGGACCACTTGTACCTTGATTTATTTGCTTCCGCATTTGTAAGCCCCCTATGTGTACTCTGGTGTGTTGGGATTTGATAAGTTGGCCTTCGGTAATCACGGATTACTGGCCATCACGGCACCATCCTTCTAGGGGCGGGTTAGGGTCGTGACAGAATGGTATCAGAGCACAAGTTCCGTAGTATACGTTATTCACACACTTTGAGTCCTAAAGAGCATAGGTATTCCCCTAGAAAGATGCTAGGGTTGCATCATAGTACTTGCTATTTGAACAAGGTGTGCATTGTCTTGATATGTCTATTTGTTACTTGCCTACGTGGTTATTTGTTTACTTGCTTAAAAGTTACACTTTGCATACTCATAGCATCATGAGGAGAGGTAGACCTCCACTGGGCCGAGATCAGTCCGAAGACAGATTAGACAGATTGGAAAGATTAGTGGAAGGCTTGGCCCGCGAGTTGAGGCAAACAAGACAGCAGTACGCTAGTGCCACTTCGACCCAGGCCGAGCAGACAAACGGCCGAAATGTAGTCCCGCCTCCACCTCCCCCAGTGCCACAAATTCCTCCACAGCCAGCCTTATATGGGGACGGCACAATAGCTTTGATCAGGGAGTTCAAGAAAATGAAACCACCGAGATTCTCTGGAGGTATAGAGCCGATGAAGGCCGAGGCGTGGGTTTTGGAAATGGAGAAGCTGTTTGAGATCTTCCCCAGCACCGATGTTCAGAAGGTGACGTTGGCTGCATTTACCTTGGACGATGACGCTCGAAGATGGTGGATGATGATCAGAGAAACTAACCCTGGTTTAACTTGGGCAAGATTTTTGGAACTATTTTACAACAAGCATTTTCCCCTAAGTGTCCGAAACCGCAAGGCTACTGAATTTCAGACGTTGACACAAGGCAACCGAACAGTGGCGGAATATGACCGCTTTTCTTGAATTGGCAAGGTTTGCACCTCACATGGCCAACGATGAATACATGAAGGCTAAGAAGTTTGAAGGTGGGCCGGCGGACCGATTCAAGAGGTTAACTTGCACAACATGCCGACCTATGCCGAGGTATTGCACAAAGCCATTTTGGCCGAGGCTAACTTAAATAGATACCAGAACTTAGGAGAGAATCAGCGGAAGAGGCAGAACCATGCCAGTCGCCGAGCACAGTTGGGCACCCAGAAGGAGATGAATAAGGGCGATCTTGGTTATCCAAAGCGAGGAAAGTAATACTAATGGCGTGTTCAGATTGTGGGAAGCAACATTTTGGGGTTTGTCGTCGGGCGTCTGGAGCTTGCTATGAATGTGGAGAAATGGGTCATTTCGTGAGAGATTGTCCTAAGACAAAGGCCGAAACCAGCAAGAAAAGTGAGAACACCTCGGGTACCGTTCAGAAAGGTAATGCGGGGAAAGGACAGATGAGGCAGGGCAGAGTGTTTGCACTAGTACCCGGAGACACTCAGAATGCTGAGGCAGTGGTGTCAGGTACACTCTCTGTTTGCTCTCAAGATGCTTATGTGTTGATTGATTCGGGTTCTACACATTCGTTTGTATCTGCTAAGTTTGCCGAGAAGATTAATAGGAAACTAGAACCCCTTGATCATGTGTTAATTGT
Source organism: Camellia lanceoleosa (assembly GCA_025200525.1). Classification (NCBI taxonomy): domain Eukaryota; kingdom Viridiplantae; phylum Streptophyta; class Magnoliopsida; order Ericales; family Theaceae; genus Camellia; species Camellia lanceoleosa. The sequence continues at coordinate 132,013 of JANUSC010000293.1, read as the reverse complement.
GTCTACTCCATCTGGGAAATCTATGATTGTTGCATCCATCTATAGAGCATGTGTTATTAAGATTGAGAATGTTGAATTGATAGTTGACTTAATGCCTTTGGACATAGCTCATTTTGATGTTATACTGGGAATGGATTGGTTAGTAGCGAATTACGCATCTATTGATTGTGTTTCGAAGAGTGTCACATTGAAACCCCCGAATCTAGCCGAGGTTATTTTTCAGGGTAAAGGAGTAGTGCCCCCACCTTACTTAATCTCATCCATGAAAGCCTATAAGTTGATCCAAAAAGGGTGTAAGGGTTATTTGTGTAGTATACTGAGTAATCAGAGTGGAAATGCTATTTTAGCCGACATACCAGTTGTGAATGAATTCCGGCGTCTTTCAGGATGATTTGCTGGTCACTTAGTTGATAGAGAAATAGAGTTTCTTGTTGATATCATATTGGGAACACCGATCTCCAAAACACCATATAGAATGGCTGACCGAGCTTAGGGAGTTGAAGCGCAAGCTGCGAGAATTGTTGGATAAGGGGTTTATTAGGCCGAGCACTTCACCATGGGGAGCACCCATTTTATTTGTTAAGAAAAAGGATGGTACACTCCGCCTTTGTATCGATTATAGAGAACTCAATAAGGTCACCATTAAGAATAAGTACCCCTTACCTAGGATTGATGATTTGCTTGATCAGCTACAAGGGGGACGAGTCTTTTCTAAGATTGACCTTTTAGGTGGTTATCACCGACTTAAAGTTAAAGCCGAGGATGTTGAGAAGCGCTTTCGGACAAGATATGGCCACTATGAGTTTTTAGTAATGCCTTTTGGAGTAACCAATGCCCCTGCTGCATTCATGGATTTAATGAATAGAGTCTTCAAGCCATACTTAGATGAGTTTGTGGTTGTTTTCATTGATGATATATTAATCTATTCCAAGAGTGAAGCTAAACATGAAAATCATCTGAGACTTGCTTTGCAGATTTTGAGAGACCGGAAACTGTATGCTAAGTTTAACAAGTGTGAGTTTTGGCTTTCTACTATCTCATTTCTGGGTCATGTGATAAGTGAAGAGGGAATTTCAGTTGATCCTAGCAAAGTTGAAGCCGTGGTGAATTGGCCGAGGCCGACCAATGTGTCCGAGGTTCGAAGTTTTCTTGGGTTGGCAGGTTATTACAGGAAGTTCGTGAAGGATTTCTCAAGGATTGCAATTCCATTGACGCAGTTGACTAAGAAAGGAACGCGGTATGAATGGACCAAGATCGAGTCCGCTTTCGAGAATTGAAGACGAGGTTAGTTCTGACACGATACTTGTACTTCCATCGTAATGAGGAATTTCATATCTATAGTGATCGTCGCATAAGGGTTTTGGGTTGTGTATTAATGCAAGGAGGTAAAGTCATAGCATATGCATCTCGTCATTTGAAGCCTCATGAAAAGAACTATCCTACCCATGATTTGGAGTTAGCGACCATTGTACTTGCTTTAAAATTTGGCGTCATTACTTGTATGGAGCTTCTTGTCAGATTTTTACAGATCATAAGAGTTTGAAATACCTGTTCACTCAGAAGGAATTGAATTTGAGACAGAGGAGATGGCTTGAGCTGCTGAAAGACTATGATATGCAAATTCAATATCACCTAGGAAAAGCTAACAGCGTAGCCGACGCTTTGAGCAGAAAGTCAGTTGGGAATTTGGCATGTTTGACCATGATTTCAGTAGAATCGACCGTTGTTGAAGAAGTAAAGGCAAGACAAATGGAGGATGAATTCTTCAGGAAGATAGCCGATGAGATTGTTACAAAGCCGAGGTCAGGGTACACTTTTGATAACCAAGTGCTCAAGTTTGAAGGGAGATTGTGTGTGGCCGATGTTGCAGAGTTGAAAAGGAAAATTTTGCTGGAAGCTCATAATTCCAAGTTTGCAGTTCATCCAGGAAATACTAAGATGTATCAAGATGTAAAACAGATGTTTTGGTGGCCGAATATGAAAATAGAAATAGCCGAATTCGTGTCTCAGTGTTTGCATTGTCAACAAGTAAGCGAGAACACCAAAGACCAGCAGGACTCCTACAACCTTTGCCGATCCCTGAGTGGAAGTGGGAACACATCTCCATGGATTTTGTGGTTGGTTTGCCGAAGACACAGAAAGGTATGGACTCGATTTGGGTTGTTGTTGATAGATTAACCAAGTCAGCACACTTTTTACCTGTTAAGACTACTTTCAACGCCAATCAACTTGCCTTGTTGTATGTGAACGAGATTGTTAGACTTCATGGAGTGCCGATGTCAATTGTGTCGGACAGAGATCCTAAATTTGTATCCAGATTTTGGCGAGAGTCTCTGAGAGGGCTTTGAGCCGAATGAGATTTAATCTGACTTTTCATCCCCAGACAGATGGGCAGTCAGAGAGAACAATTCAAACACTTGAAGATATGCTTAGACTTTGTGTATTGGACTTCCAAGGAAATTGGGGAATGCATTTACCCTTAGTAGAATTAAACACAATAAGTTATCAAGCTAGTATTGGCATGGCACCGTATGAGGCTTTGTATGGGAGAAAATGCAGATCGCCGATATCTTTGGACGAAGTGGGAGACGAGCTCTGCTGGGTCCCGAACGATTCAAGTAACAACAGAGAAGATTAAACTTATCCAACAGAGGATTAAAAGCGCGAGCCGACAAAGAGTTACACCGACGGAGAAGGAGCGAGCTAGAATTGAAGTTGGGGACCATGTATTCCTGAAAGTTTCACCAATGAAAGGAGTTTCTAGATTTGGGAAGAGTGGTAAGTTAGCGCCCCGTTATATTGGGCCATTTGAAATCCTTGACAAGGTTAACACCGTTGCCTATAGACTTGCTCTGCCGCCAGAATTGAGCCAAGTCCATAATGTATTTCACATTTTGATGTTAAGGAAGTATATCCGGGATCCACTGCATGTGATTGATTACTCTGGAGTTGAAGTTAACGAGAATTTAGATTATGAAGAGAAGCCGACGTCTATTGTTGACAGACAAGTTAGGCAGTTGAGAAACAAGTCAATACCAATGGTAAAGGTGGAATGGAAAGAGCATTATGGCAAGGATGCCACATGGGAAATGGAAGAAGAAATGAAAATTCGACATCCAGAATTATTCTTGGAACAAGGTACCTTAAGTTTGGGGACCAAACTTCTTTAAGGGGGGTAGGATGTAACAACCCTCACTTTGATTAAGTCATACTTGCATACATTCATGTATGATCTTGTCTTGTTGTGTTTATAAATCTTGATATCTTGCTTTGTCTTGCTTTGTCATGTGTTACTTGTTTGATCTTGTACCTTGCTTGGTGTGTAGCCGAGTTTGGCTTAGCATAGTTCACTCTTGAACCCTTGTACTTGGAACTGCCTGGGACCACTTGATTAATCTTTATCTTCACTCCGGCATGTTAGCCGAGATGTTTCCGTCCAGGCCGAGATGCTTTGCACTGGGTGACTTTGTCCCAGGGCAGGAATGACTCAGACCGAGGTGTGGCATACCCAGGCCGAGGTGTGGCACAGCTTAGTCAAGTGTCGTCCTCCCTAGCCGATGTCTTTGTTACCCCGTTGCCGAAGTTTGACTCTAGCCGATGTCCTTGCTTGCCGATGTGTCTTGCCATCTAGCTTGTTGAGTACGCTTTGTCAGGGACTTGTCTTATCAATCAGTCACTTTTGAGCTGAACCAACCCGGTAATGCCACGTGCCAGGCGTGTGTTAAGACAAATGCAGACTTAGAAACAAATCATTCTTGTCTCAAATCTTTGTTTTTAGAGAGAGAAGCTCTCAAAGGAGAAGGAAAGAGTTTTAGAGAGATAGGTGGAGTTCCGAGCTTGATCTTTGAGGATCGAACCGTTGGATTTAAGTTTTGAGGTTAGATTCTAGCTCTACTCTATTTGTTCTCATTGATTACCGAGCTGCATTGCATGATCGCATTTGTTCTGCATGACATGCATTGATTTGAAGTTGATTTTGAAAGGAAAGCGTTTAAGTATTCTTGAAGGAAAACCTTGTTTTGATCCGAAAGTTTGAGGCAAGAATCATGTCTTCGTGTTTGTCCTTGCATGGTCTTCTTGTACGGGTACCCAAGTCCATGTTTTTGAACTCTTGGCATGGAATCTTAGTTTTGAATAAACGAGTTATGATTTTATCATGCATGTTTTTTTGATGTTCTTAATGATCTTGTCCCTTGCATTCTTCAAAGGGAAACTCAGGTTTTCCCGATTTCGTTTTGTATGTGGCCATCAGGACCACATCTCGGCAAGGAGGTGTGGGACCTCGGCAAGACCTGGATGGTACCCAGTGTATGTTTCCACGAGATGGGAAACAGTGTTTTGATTTAGCATGTCTCGCTTTGTTATTGATTTGGACTCGGTGGAAGTGCCGAGATCATTACATGTATGTAAAGCTTGTTTTGAGAATGTGATTTGCCATGTGATTTGTCAGGACTTTGATCTTGCTTTAAGCCTACACCTGAAGAGCTAGGTGAGTGGTGCTTTTAATAAAGCTATGTTAAACTGCTTTGATAAATCTTGTCTTGCTTCGTTCTGATGGAAGTATTTGTTAGGCATGAATGATTAGCCTAATTCGATGTATCAAATGTAAGCTTTGTCTTGATGTTATCTTGAGGAGTCCCTTGGCTGGAGGACTATAAACTTTCGCAGCACTAAGTGTAAAAGTCCCTTAGCTGGAGGACTCTAAACTTCATGACATTATGGATAAAAAGATACGGTCCTTCCTTGGAACACAAGTCCCTTAGCTGGAGGACTCTAAACTTTCGCAGCATCATTTGTCAAAAGGGGCTACGGGCCTAAGTGACACCAGTCTCTTGCATTAAAAGGATACGGTCCTTGCTTGAAAAGCCATTGTGTTAAAAAGGGCTACGGGCCTAGGTAACACAAGTCCCTTAGCTGGAGGACTCTAAACTTTCGCAGCACCATTTTGTCTAAAACGATTACGGATCGTACAAATCTTGGTTTTTGCCACCAATGGGCTACTACTCATACTGTTTGTTTGGAAAGCTTTTGGGCCCTGGTTGCCGATGTCATGAACATCCCTTGAACTCGTAAGACTTGATAGATGAATACGGTTCATCCCTTGATTTGGCAAAGTTTTGATGTGATTTAGCTTTGAAAGGATCTCGGCTAGAAGTTGTATGGTTTTGACATGCTTGTTTTGTACAGACTTCGGCTATATTCATGCAAAACCTTTATTATTAGTATCATTCACTGAGTTTCCATACTCACCCTCTATATATATATATGTAGGTGATGAGCAGGACGGCGGCGACGCCTAGATGTGTTTACCAGCTTGTTTTGGATACTTGATTTACGTCGGCTTGTTTTGCATTCTTGTCGGCGATGCTGTCTCTCACCGGCATTACGTGTTTATGTCGGCACTTTTGTATTTACGTCGGCAGATCTTGAAAATCATGCTTCTTGGCTTGTATTTCCTGTATTCTGTACATGTCGGCTTAGAAGCCTTTTGATCAAGATGTGAATTGCATTTCGTTATTTTTGGACTGGTTGTAAGGTCATATTGTATATGTCTTCTCATTTGATTTACGCACAGCTCTTATGGACCACTTGTACCTTGATTTATTTGCTTCCGCATTTGTAAGCCCCCTATGTGTACTCTGGTGTGTTGGGATTTGATAAGTTGGCCTTCGGTAATCACGGATTACTGGCCATCACGGCACCATCCTTCTAGGGGCGGGTTGGGGTCGTGACAGGTATAGTGGTTTCTTGAATTAACTTCCATTTTTAATTTTATGCAACTTCTAGAAATGGAAGTTGAGTAAAAGGAAATTGAATAGAAAAGGAAATTGAATAAAAATAAAAATGGAAATTGAATAAAATTAAAAATTGAAAGTTCATTCAAAAAATCACTATACCATTCAACTTTGATTTTTAGTTAATTTCCAAATAGATCGTTAAGGTATAGTGGTTTCTTGAATGAACTTCCATTTTTAATTTTATGCAACTTCCCCTTTTATTTTTATTCATCTTCCGATTTTATTCAATTTCCTTTTCTATTCAACTTCCTTTTTTATTTAGTTTCCAAATAGATCGTTAAGGTATGGTTACTTAATTTCCAAATAGATTGTTAAGGTATAGTAGTTTCTTCAATGAACTTCCATTGTTAATCTTATGCAACTTCCATTTTTGTTTTTACCCAATTTCCATTTTTATTCAACTTCCTTTTTTATTTTTATTCAATTTTCTATTCAACTTCCTTTTTTTTTTATTCAATTTCCAATTAGATCGTTAAAGTATAGTGGTTTCTTGAATGAACTTCCATTTTTAATTTTATGCAACTTCCATTTTTATTTTTATTCAACTTCTTTTTTTATTCAATTTCCTTTTCTATTCAACTTCGTTTTTTATTTAATTTCCAAATAGATCGTTAAGGTATTATGGTTACTTGAATGAACTTCCAATGTTAATTTTATGAAACTTCCATTTTTATTTTATGCAACTTCCATTTTTATTTAATTTCCCTTTCTATTCAACGTCCTTTTTTATTTAATTTCCAAATAATTCATTATGGTATAGTAGTTTCTTGAATGAACTTCGATTTTTATTTTTATTCAACTTCAATTTTATTCAACTTCCATTTTATCCAACTTCCATTTTTAATTTTATGTAACTTCCATTTTTATTTTTATTCAACTTGTATTTTTATTCAATTTCCATTTCTATTCAACTTCCTTTTTTATTTAATTTCCAAATAGATTGTTAACGTATGGTGGTTTCTTGAATGAACTTCAATTGTTAATTTTATGCAACTTGCCTTTTTATTCAACTTCCTTTTTATTCAACTTCCTTTTTTATTTAATTTCCAAATAAATCGTCAAGGTATAGTAGTTTCCTGAATGAACTTCGATTTTTATTTTTATTCAACTTCCATTTTTATCCAATTTCCTTTTCTATTCAACTTCCTTTTTTATTTAATTTCCAAATAGATCGTCAAGGTATAATGGTTTCTTGAATGAGCTTCCAATGTTAATTTTATTGAATTTCCCCTTTTATTTTTATTCAACTTCCATTGTTATTCAATTTCCGTTTGAGCTCTGTTACAGAGCCCGAAAGGGTTTCGAGCCAAATTTGGCTCGATTTTGAGAAGGAAGAAGGAGGAAGAAGAAGAAGAAGAAGAAGAAGAGAAGGAGGAAGAAGAAGAAGAAGAAGAGAAGGAGAAGCAAAACTAGAGGGGGCCCTAAAAATGGGGCTGGAGGCGGAGGCGGAGGCAGAGGCGACGATCGGCTGACGAGTGACGAGCTGCGACGATCGGCCGACCAGCGACGGCTCCCGCTTCTCCTCTCTGTTTCTCTCTCTCGCCTCTGCATCGCAGGTTCAAAAGGAAGAAGAAGAAGAAGAAGAAGAAGAAGAAGAAAGAAGAAGAAGAAAAAGAAAAAAAAAATTGAAGCCCAAAAAAATTGGGCTTCGAGCCGGATTCGAGCCCCATATTTCAGGCCCTCAAACATTTTTCTTTCCGTTTCTATCCGACTTCATTTTTTATTTAATTTCCAAATAGATCGTTAAGGTATAGTGGTTTTTTGAATAAACTTCAATTTTTAATTATACGCAACTTCCATTTTTATTTTTATTCAGCTTCTATTTTTATAAAATTTTCTTTTCTATTCAACTTTCTTTTTTATTCAATTCGATTTCTTTTTCTATTCAATTTCCATTTTTATTTTTATGCAACTTCCATTTTTATTTTTATTCAACTTCCCTTTTTATTCAATTTCCATTTCTATTCAACTTCCTTTTTTATTTAATTTCCAAATATATTGTTTACGTATGGTGGTTTCTTGAATGAACTTCAATTGTTAATTTTATGCAACTTGCATTTTTATTCAATTTTCTTTTTTATTCAACTTTCTTTTTTATTTAATTTCCAAATAGATCGTTAGGATATAGTAGTTTATTGGATAAACTTCAATTTTTAATTTTATGCAACTTCCATTTTTATTTTTATTCAACTTCCATTTTTATTTAATTTCCAAATAGACCGTTAAGGTGTATTTGAAAATTAAATAAAAAAAGAAATTTACTACAAAAGAAAATTAAATAAAAATGGAAGTTGAATAAAAATAAATATGGAAGTTGAATAGAAAAGTAAATTGAATAAAAGTTGAAGTTGAATAAAAATAAAAATTGAAGTTCATCCAATAAACAACAATACCCTAACGATCTATTTGGAAATGAAATAAAAAAGGAAATTGAATAAAAATAGATCGTTAAGGTACGGTGGTTTCCTGAATGACCTTCCATTGTTAATTTTATGCAGCTTCCATTTTTATTCAAGTTACTTTTCTATTCAACTTTCTTTTCTATTTTATTTCCAAATAGATCGTTAAGGTATAATGGTTTCTTGAAAGAACTTCCATTGTAAGTTTTACGCAACTTCCATTTTTATTTTTGTTCAACTTCCATTTTTAATCAATTTCTTTTTCTATTCAACTTTCTTTTTTATTTAATTTCCAAATAATTCGTTAAGGTATAGTGGTTTCATGAATGAACTTCCATTTTTAATTTTATGCAACTTCCATTTTTAATTTTATGAAACGTCCACTTTTAATTTTATGCAACTTCCATTTTCATTTTATGCAACTTCCATTTTTATTCATTTTCTTTTTTTATTTAATTTCCACATAGATCGTCAAGGTATAGTGGTTTCTTGAAAGAACTTCCATTGTTAATTTTATGCAACTTCCATTTTTATTTTTATTCAATTTCCTTTTCTATTGAACTTCTTTTTTTATTTAATTTCTACGTAGATCGTCAAGGTATAGTGGTTTCTTGAATGAACTGTCATTTTTAATTTTATTCAACTTCCATTTTTATTCAATTTCCTTTTTTATTCAATTTTCAAATAGATCATTAAGGTATAGTAGTTTATTGGATGAACTTCAATTTTTCAATTTTATGCAACTTCCATTTTTATTTTTATTCAACTTCGATTTTTATTCAATTTCCATTTCTAGTCAACTTCCATTTTTCTTTAATTTCCAAATTGCTCGTTAAGGTATAGTGGTTTCTTGAATGAACTTCCATTGTTAATTTTACATAACCATTTTATTTTTATTCAACTTCAATTTTTATTCAATTTCCTTTTCTGTTCAATTTCTTTTTTTATTTAATTTTATTTTTATTCAACTTCAATTTTTAATTATATGCAACTTCCATTTTTATTTTTATTCATCTTCCAATTTTATCAATTTCCTTTTCTATTCAACTTCCTTTTTTATTTAATTGGCAAATAGATCGTTAAGGTATAGTGGTTGGGTATAGTGGTTTCTTGAATGAACTTGCATAAAATTAAAAATGGAAGTTCATTCAAGAAACCACTATACCTTAACGACCTATTTAGAAATTAAATAAAAAAGAAAGTTGAATAGAAAATAGAATTGAATAAAAGTTGAAGTTTAATAAAAATAAAAATGGAAGTTGAATAAAAATATAAATGGAAGTTGCATATAATTCAAAATTGAAGTTTATTCAAAAAACCACACTACCTTAACGATCTATTTGGAAATCAAATAAAAAATGAAGTTGAATAGAAAAGGAAATTGAATAAAAATGGAAGTTGAATAAAAATATAAATGGAAGTTGCATATAATTTAAAAATGGAAGTTAATTCAAGAAACCACTAGACCTTAACGATCTATTTGGAGATTAAATAAAAATGGAAATTAAATAGAAAAGGAAATTGAATAAAATCGGAAGATGAATAAAAATGAAGTTGAATAGACAAGAAAATTGAATAAAAATGGAAATTGCATAAAATTAAAAATGGAAGCTCATTCAAGAAACCACTATACCTTAGCGATCAATTTGGAAATTAAATAAATAAAAATTAAATAAAAATTGAAGTTGAATAGAAAAGTAAATTGAATAAAAATTGAAGTAGAATAAAAATAAAAATGGAAGTTGAATAAAATTAAAAAGGATGTTCATTCAAGAAACCACTATACGTTGACGATCAATTTGGAAATTAAATAAAAAAGAAAGATGAATAGAAAAGGAAATTAAATAAAAATGGAAGTTGAATAAAAATAGAAGTTGAATAGAAAAGGAAATTGAATAAAAATGAAAGTTGAATAAAAATAAAAATCGAAGTTGCATAAAATTAAAAATGGATATTCATTCAAGAAACCACTATACCTTAACAATCTATTTGGAAGTTGAATAAAAATAAAAATGGAAGTTGCATAAAAAAGGAAGTTGAATAGAATAGAAAGTTGAATAGAAAAGGAAATTGAATAAAAATGGAAGTTCATTCAAAAAACTACTATATCTTAATGAATTATTTGGAAATTAAATAAAAAAGAAAGTTGAATAAAAATGGAAGTTGAATAAAAATAAAAATGGAAGTTAATTGAAGAAACGACTATACCTTAACGATTTAATTGTAAATTAAATAAAAATGAAAGTTGAATAGAAAACAAAATTGAATAAAAATGGATGTTGAATAAAAATAAAAATCGAAGTTCATTCAAGAAACCATTATACCTTGACGATCTATTTGGAAATTAAATAAGAAAAGAAGTTCAATAGAAAAAGAAATTGAATAAAAATAGAAGTTGAATAAAAATAAAAATGGAAGTTCATTCAAGAAACCTCTACACCTTAACGATCTATTTGGAAATTAAATAAAAAAGGAAGTTGAATAGAAAATAGAATTGAATAAAAATGGAAGTTGAGTAAAAATAAAATTGGAAGTTGCATAACATTAAAAATGGAAGTTCATTCAAGAAACCACTATACCTTAACAATCTATTTAGAAATTAAATAAAAAAGGAAGTTGACTAGAGAAGGAAATTGAAAGTTGCATAAAATTAACATTGGAAGTTCATTCAAGAAACCACTATACCCTAACGATCTATTTGGAAATTAAATAAAAAAGGAAATTGACTAGAGAAGGAAATTGAAAGTTGCATAAAATTAACAATGGAAGTTCATTTAAGAAACCATGATACCTTAACGATCTATTTGAAAATTGAATAAAAAAAGAAGTTGAATAAAAATGGAAGTTGCATAAAATTAACAATGGAAATTCATTCAAGAAACCACTATACCTTAATGATCTATTTGGAAATTAAATAAAAAAGGAAGTTGAATAAAAATGCAGGTTGATCGTTTTTGGAAGTTCAATAAAAATAAAACTGGAAGTTGCCATAAATTAACAATGGAAGTGAATTCAAGAAACCACTATACCTTAACGATCTATTTGGAAATTAAATAAAAAAAGAAGTTCAATAGAAAATGAAATTGAATAAAAATAAAAGTTGAATAAAATTAAAAATGGAAGTTGAATAAAAAAGGAAATTGAATAAAAATGAAGTTAAATAGAAAAGTAAATTGAATTAAAAAGGGAAGTTGAATAAAACTAAAAATGGAATGTAACGCCCTCAAAAAAAAAAAAAATAGCATTAAACCCATCAATGTAGACATGCATTGATATGAAAGATAACTATCATTCTATTCATCAGAGTAACTCATTACAAAAGTATTATATGTTAACAACAAAAGCAAATGCCCTCACAGACTTCTGACTTTCAAGTTAACACTTGGTTACATAAAGAGAGTACTAACTCAAATACACATTAAGCCCTTGGCTTGAAATTACATGTAATACATCAAAAAGGAGATCAAACAACCAAAAAGTCTGTCTGCCTCTAGCCTCCCAAGCTATGTCCTTGGAGGTGGCATGCTACTTGTACCTGAAAATGATGTCCCATATAGGGTGAACCATAGCCCAGTAGAAATACACTAAACCAGCTATGAACAGTAACTAAAAGATTAGCAGTTGATAGATGGTCAACACAGATACATCCACTTATATCACGTTCTGGTTTCATGACATTTAAGTCCATGTAACAATTCTCTTTCCACTTCTTTTTCAACTTTGAGTTTGAAACAAGGCCCAACACTTAGCCAAATAATTTAATGAGAATGCAACTCATCTTTAAAACACTTTCGTACTTTACTGAAGATACACATTTTGGTGCTGTATCAACATAACATAGAAACACTTCCATATTTCACAATTGATAACGATATACATTTTAGTGCTATATCAAATCAACTTAAACACTTCCATAGTCAACACTTGATACACATTGTAGTGCTGTATCAATGTCACACACAATCCGGTTTAGAGGTCCATCCCCTATCTTCTCCTAAACCGTGGAGTACATCCCATATCTTCTCCCCCACACACAATGTATATACACATAGGTCATATACAATCATCCAATACATAAAATTAATGTATTAATCCAATCGCTATGTTCATTAACATGTTCAATCGATTAGTTTTAGTTTGCCTAATCATCATGCATTGTCTACAACAATCAAGACTATCCTCCACCGATAGCCCAAAGCAGTTATCTCTAAACAGAAAATAAATGCATCAAATGGATAAAGTATCGACATTTCAATTTGGTGAGTGATAAATAATCCAACTACACCCTTTAATCCCATACATTACCAATTCCAACATTTTCAACTCAATTTCTCATTCCTTAAGTTAATTTCACAAATTAATTTATCAATGTAATTAGGGCATTTCCCATAATTAACAAAAACAACCCTAAGGCTCCATTTCTACCAACAACCCATCATTTATCTCACTTCTCCATGCCAAACATGCATATAGGTTCATATATATGTAAAACCCCATCTTTTGTAAAATTACACAAAAGACCCAAACTTTCTAAAAATTACCCAACAACCCCCAACATATCAAAATGCTAAAATTCAAAGACAAAGCTCATAAAGAGGAGTAGGGTATCCCTACCTCGAAGTTTGAGCCCAAACGGAGATGAAGACCCAAAGACCAACGTGCTCTAAATCCAAAGTTTTTCAGATTAAATAGAAGCTCTCAACACCCTCTATCTTTTTAACAAAGGCCCTAGGGTAGATTCACACTCTAGAGAGATCAAATCTTAGAGAGAGAGTAAGTTTAGAGAGAGAGGGTCTTGGATCTAGGGTTTGAAAAGAAAAGGGAATGAAAAAGTGATGTTTAAAATTGCTGCTGTCTGCTGATATAAAACAGGCTTGCTCGAGCGAAGACTTGGTCGTTCGAGCGACCAGACACAGAAAACTCTCGCTCGAGCCAACAACCCAAAAGCACGCTCGAGCGACAGAATGCTCACTCGAGCCACCAACTCAAATCCTCAGGTCTTCAACCAAACACACGCTCGAGCGACGGACTGCTCGCTCGAGCGAAGAACAAACCGCTTCGGCGAAGAAAAAGCTCGCGACGAGCCAAGAAATGCAACTCTCGAGTCAGACGAATCGCCGCCGAGTGAACCCACTCTGCCTCGACCCCCCAGGAACAAAACTCAACTCTCGCTCGAGCAAAGAAACCCTGGCTCGAGCGAAGGACCAAAACAAGAAGCTCGCTCGAGCGACAAACTGCTCGCTCGAGCGAAGGTCCAAAAATCTGGGCAGCAACACTTGACTCCCAAACACAACCAACCTGTAACAAACCTACCCAACACATCCTATAACTCAAATACGAAGTATGAAAGGATGTAAACAAGATATAAACAACTGCTAACATCCACGGAACCAAGTCCGGATCACTGTATAACAAGGGGTAAAACCCGGGATCGCTATATGGAAGTTCAACTTCCATTTTTATTCAACGTCCTTTTTTATTTAATTTCCAAATAGATCTTTAAGATATAGTAGTTTATTGGATGAACTTCCATTTTTATTTTTATTCAACTTCTATTTTTATTCAATTTCCTTTTCTATTCAACTTTCTTTTTTTATTTAATTTCCAAATAGATCGTTAAGGCATAGTGGTTTCTTAAATGAACTTACATTGTTAATTTTATGCAACTTCCATTTTTATTCAATTTTCCTTTCTATTAAACTTCCTTTTTTACTTAATTTCCAAATAAATCGTTAGGGTATAGTGGTTTCTTGAATAAACATCCATTGTTAATTTAAGGCAACTTCCAGTTTTATTTTTATTGAACTTCCAAAAACGATCAACTTGCATTTTTATTCAATTTTGTTTTCTATTCAACTTTCTTTTTTATTTAATTTCCAAATAGATCGTTAACGTATAGTGGTTTCTTAAATGAACTTCCATTGTTAATTTTATGAAACTTCCATTTTTATTCAATTTCTTTTTTTATTCAATTTTCAAATAGATCGTTAAGGTATCATGGTTTCTTAAATGAACTTCCATTGTTAATTTTATGCAATTTTCAATTTCCTTCTCTAGTCAATTTCCTTTTTTATTTAATTTCCAAATAGATCGTTAGAGTATAATGGTTTCTTGAATGAACTTCCAATGTTAATTTTATGCAACTTTCAATTTCCTTCTCTAGTCAACTTACTTTTTTATTTAATTTCCAAATAGATCGCTAAGGTATAGTGGTTTATTGTTAATTTTATTCAACTTCCATTTTTATTTTTTTGCAACTTCCATTTTTAATCAATTTCCTTTCCTATTCAACTTTCTTTTTTCTTTAATTTCCAAATAGATCATTAAGGTATGTTGTTTCTTGAATGAACTTCTATTTTTATTTTTATTCAACTTCCATTTTTATTTAATTTCCTTTTCTATTCATTTGTTTTCTATTCAATTTCCTTTTTTGTTAAATTTCATTGTTAATTTTATGCAATTTCCTGAATGAACTTACATTTTAAATTTTATGCAACTTCCATTTTTAATTTAATTTCCTTTTCTATTCAACTTCCTTTTTGTTTTTTAATTTCCAAATAGATCGTTAAGGTATAGTGGTTACTTGAATTAACTTTCATTGTTAAATTTAGGCAACTTCCATTTTTATTTTTATTCATCTTCCATTTTTATTTAATTTCCAAATAGATCGTTAAGTATAGTGGTTTTTTGAAAGAACATCCATTTTTAATTTTATGCAACTTTCATTTTTATTTTTGATTTCCAAATAGATCGTCAAGGTATAGTGGTTTTTGCAACTTCCATTTTTATTTTTATTCAACTTCCATTTTTATTCAATTTCTTTTTTATTTAACTTCCAAATAGATCGTTAAGGTATAGTGGTTTCTTGAATGAACTTCCATTTTTATTTTTATTCAACTTCCATTTTTATTCAATTTATTTTTTATTTAATTTCGAAATAGATCGTTAAGATATAGTGGTTTCTTGAATAAACTTCCATTGTGAATTTTATGCAACTTCCATTTTTATTTTTGTTCAACTTCAATTTTTATTCAATTTGCTTTTCTATTTAACTTCTTTTTTTAATTACTTTCCATTTGATTGAGTTTTAGGATGTGTTCGGTATGTTTCGAGCAGGTGGGTTGAGCCTTGGTCTTATTTCTTGTTGCCAAGTTTTTTGGTCGTTCCACTCGAGCGGGTCTTCTTGTGCTCGAGCGGGGTTTACACCCTTCCAGCATTTTGTGTCCCTGCAAAACCTGCGGTGTGATTTCGCTTCGGCGGGTGGTCGTGCTCGGCGGGTAGTGCTTTGTGTGAAAGTTCGGGAGAAATCTCGCTTAGCGGCTGGTTTCTTTCGGCGCATGTACTTTATTCTTGTGTCTTGGCGCTCGAGCGGGACATATTGCGCTCGAGCGGATCTAGTTTCTTGTTCTTGACGCTCGAGCGGACCTGTCGTATATCAAATGGCAGTTGGGCATTTTTGAATCACTTTTCACTTTTCTTTTCTCTCTCTTACTTTCCCAAAATCGATTTTGAGAGCTTCTCTCTCTAGAATCTCCCTTCTCTCTAGGGTTTGATCTAGTTAGAGTGTTCTCCTTTCCTTCGGCCTTTGTAAAAGTTGTGTTGATCGTCGAAGGCTCCGTTTTGATCCGAGAAGTTTGGAGTTTGGAGCACTTTGGTTTGATGCATTCTCCGTTTGAGCTCTAACCCGAGGTAGGGATATCCTACTCCATCTTATGAGCTTTGTCTTTAAATTTTGGTATTTCGATATGTTGGGGGTTGTTGGGTAATTTCGAGAAAGTTTGGGGTCATTGTGTAATTTTCAAAAGAGGGGTTTTCAAAGTTTAAAACCTTTATGTATGTAATACATGGGAAAATGGACTTGGTGTGGGATTATTGAGGAAAATGAAACCTTAGGGTTGGTATTGTAATTAAGGGACAAAAGCCCTAATTGTTGATAAATTAATTTGTGTAATTAATTTTGGGAAATGATAAATTGAATAAGAAATATTCAAATTGGAAAGTTTGGGATTAAAGGGTGTAGTTGAATTAATTTATCGCTCACCCAGACAAATGTTGATATTTTATCCATGTGGTGCATTTATTTCCTGCTTAGAAATAACTGTTTTGGGCTATCGGTGGAGGATAGTCTTGATTGTTGTAGACAATGCATGATGATTAGGCAAACTAAAACTAATCAATGAAATGTGTCATCGAATATGACGGTTGAGAAATACATTAACTTTATGTATTGATTGATTATGTATATGATCTGTGTTTATATACATTGTGTTGTGTGGGAGGAGATAGGGGATGTACTCCACGGTTTAGGGAAGATAGGGGATGGACCTCTAAATCGAATTTGTGTGATATTGATACTGACACTACAATGTGTATCATGGTGAAGTGTGGAAGTGTGTGTTTGATTTGATATAGCACTAAAATGTATATCATTATCAATTGTGAAGTATAGAAGTGTTTCTATGTTATATCGTCTGACACCAAAATGTGTATCACTTGTAAAGTAAGGAAGTGGTTTATGTGTTATAGATACAACACCAAAATGTGTATCCGTCATGAATTTCGAAAGTGTTGTAGTAATGAGTTATAATCTCATTAAATTATTTGGCCACGTTCTGAGCCTTGTTTTCAAACTCAAAGTTGAATAAGAAAAGGAAAGTGAAATGTAACATGGTTATGATTGTCATGAAATGGTAATATGGCATGAGTCGGAATATAAGTATGGACCATTTGTTGAATGCTATTATTTTAGTCATTGTTTATAGTTGGTTTAGTATATTTCTCTTTGAACGTGGCTCACCCTATATGGGGCATCATTTTCAGGTACAGGTAGCATGCCACCTCCAAGGACGTAGCTTGGGAGGCTTGGGACTGTTGGACTGTTTTGTGTTTTTGGTTGTATTACATGGATATCAAACCAATGGCTTTCTTTGTATAGAGTTAGTACTCCGTTTTGTAACCAAGTGTTGACTTGGAAAGTTGTAAGCCCTTAGGGCATTTACTTTTGATGTCAACATGTAATACATTTTGTAAAGACTATTCTGATGGAATACAATTATGCTTTATTTTCTTATGTCTGAGCATGCTATTGTTGGTTGATTTATGGGTTTATTTTGAGGGCGTTACAGTTAAGGTATAGTGGTTTCTTGAATGAACTTCCATTTTTAATTTTGATGCAACTTCTATTTTTATTTTTATTCAACTTCCATTTTTATTCAATTTTGTTTTCTATTCAACTTCCTTTTTTCTTTAATTTCCAAATAGATTGTTAAGGTATAGAGGTTTTTTCAATGAACTTCCAATGTTAATTTTATGCAACTTCCATTTTTAATTTTATTCAACTACCTTTTTTGTTAAATTTCCTTCTCTATTCAGCTTCTTTTTATTTTTATTTTTATTCATCTTGCATTTTTATTCAATTTCCTTTTCTATTCAACTTCCCTTTTTATTCAACTTCCATTTTTATTCAACTTACTTTTTTATTTAATTTCCAAATAGATCGTTAAGGTATATTGGTTTCTTGAATGAACCTCCATTTTTAATTTTATGCGACATCCATTTTTATTTTTAATCAACTTCCATTTTTATTCAATTTTTTATTCTATTGAACTTCCATTTTTTATTTAATTTCATCTTCCGATTTTATTCCATCTTTATTTCTATTCAACTTCCTTTTTTCTTTAATTTTCAAATAGATCGTTAAGTTATAGTGGTTTCTTACATTATTAATTTTATGTAACTTCTATTTTTATTCAATTTCCTTTTCTATTCAACTTCCTTTTTTTATTGAATTTCCAAATAGATCATTAAGATATAGTGGTTTCTTCAATTAACTTCCATTTTTTATTTTATGCAACTTCCATTTTTATTCAATTTCCTTTTCTATTGAACTTCTTTTTTTTATTTAATTTCCACATAGATCGTCAAGGTATAGTGGTTTCCTGAATAAACTTCCATTTTTAATTGTATGCAACTTCCATTTTTATTTTTATTCAATTTCCTTTTCTATTCAATTTCCTTTTACTTAACTTCCATTTTTATTCAACTACCTTTTTTATTTGTTTCCAAATAGATCATTAAGGTATTGTGGTTTTTCGAATGAACTTCCATTTTTAATTTTATGAAACATCCATTTTTAATTTTATACAACTTTCATTTTATTTTTACTCAACTTCCATTTTTATTCAATTTACTTTTCTATTCAACTTCTTTTTTTTTTTTAAATTTCAAAATAGATCGTTAAGGTATAGTGGTTTCTTCAATGAATTACCATTTTTAATTTCATACAACTTTCATTTTTATTGAATTTTTTTTTATTCAACTTATATTTTGATTTAATTTTCCAATAGATCTTTATGGTATAGTGGTTTCTTGAATAAACTTCAATTGTTAACGATCTATATGGAAATTAAATAAAAAAGAAAGTTGAATAGAAAAGGAAATTGAATAAAACTAGAAGTTGAATAAAATAAAAATGGTAGTTGCATAAAATTAAAAATGGAAGTTCATTCGAGAAACCACTATAACTTAACGATCTATTTGGAAATTAAATAAAAAAGGAAGTTGAATAGAAAGGGAAATTGAATAAAAAGGGAATAAAAATGGAAATGAAAGTTGAATAAAATTAAAAATGGAAGTTGAATAAAAAAGGAAAGTTCATTCAAAAAACTACAATACCTTAACGATTTATTTGGAAATCAAATAAAAAATGAAGTTAAATAGAAAATAGAATTGAATAAAAATGAAAGTTGCATAAAATAAAAAATGGAAGTTCATTCAAGAAACCACTATACCTTAACGATCTACTTGGAAATTAAATAAAAAAGGAAGTTGAATAGAAAAGGAAATTGAATAGAAATTGAAGTCGAATAAAAATAAAAATGAAAGTTGCATAAAATTACAAATGGAAGTTCAATCAAGAAACCACTATACCTTAACGGTCTATTTGGAAATTAAACAAAAATGAAAGTTGAATAAAAATAAAAATGAAAGTTGCATAAAATTAAATTGACAATGTAAGTTCATTCAGGAAACCACTCTACCTTAACGACCTATTTGGAAATTAAATAAAAAAAGAAGTTGAATAAAATTAAATATCGAAGTTCATTCAAGAAACTACTATACCTGAACGATCTATTTGGAAATTAAATAAAAAATGAAGTTGAATAGAATAGGAAATTGAATAAAAATGGAAGTTGCATAAAACTAAAAATGGAAGTTCATTCAAGAAACCACTATACCTTAATGATCTATTTGGCAATTAAATAAAAAATGATGTTGAATAGAAAAGGAAATTGGATAAAAATGAAAGTTGAATAAAAATAAAAATGGAAGTTGAATAAAATTAAAAATGGAAGTTGAATAAAAATAAAAATGAAAGTTGCATAAAATAATAATGGAAGTTCATTCAAGAAACCACTATACCTTAACGATTTATTTGGAAATTAAATAAAAAAGAAAGTTGAATAGAAAATAAAATTGAATAAAAATGGAAATTGCATATAATTAAAATTGGAAGTTCATTCAAAAAATCACTATACCTTAACGATCTATTTGGAAATTAAATACAAAAATAAAGTTGAATAGAAAAAGAAATCGAATAAAAATGAAAGTTGCATAAAATTAAAATGGAAGTTCATTCAAGAAAGCACTATACCTTGACGATCAATGTGGAAATTAAACAAAAAAAGAAGTTCAATAGAAAAGAAAATTGAATAAAAACAAAAATGGAAGTTGAATAAAGTTAACAATGGAAGTTAATTCAATAAACCACTATACCTTAACGATCTATTTGGCAATTAAATAAAAAAGGAAGTTGAATAGAAAAGAAAATTGAATAGAAATTGAAATCGAATAAAAATAAAAATGAATAAAAATGGAAGATGAATAGAAATAAAAATGAAAGTTGCATAAAATTAACAATGGAATTTCATTCAAGAAACCACTATACCTTAACGATCTATTTGGAAATTAAATAAAAAAAGGACGTTGAATAGAAAAGGAAATTGAATAAAAACAAAAATGGAAGTTGCATAAAATTGAAAATGTAAGTTCGTTCAGGAAACCACTCTACCTTAACGATTTATTTGGAAATTAAATAAAAAAGAAAGATATATAGAAAAACAAATTGAATAAAAATAGAAGTTCATAAAATTAACAATGGAAGTTCAATAAAAATAAAAAAGGAAGTTGCATAAAATTAACAATGGAAGTTCATTCAACAAACCACTACACCTTAACGATCTATTTGGAAAGTAAATAAAAAAATGAAGTTGAATAGAATAGGAAAAAAAATAAAAATGGAAGTTGCATAACATTAAAAATGGAAGTTCATTCAAGAAACCACTATACTTTAACGATCTATTTGGAAACTAAATAAAAAAGGAAGTTGAATAGAAAAGGAAATTGAATAAAAAATGAAGTTGAATAAAAATAAAAGGGGAAGTTGCATAAAATTAAAAATGAAAGTTCATGCATAAAAATAAAAATCGAAGTTCATTCAAGAAACAACTATACCTTAACGATCTATTTAATTTCCAAAAGGACATTGAAGCAAAATGGAAGTTGAATAAAAATAAAAATGGAAGTTCATTCAATAAACCACTATAACTTAACAATCTATTTGGAAATTAAATAAAAAAGTAAGTCGAATAGAAATGGAAATTGAAGAAAAATGGAATTTGCATAACATTAAAAATGGAAGTTGTATAAAATTAAAAATGGCAATTCATTGCAGAAACCACTATACCTTAACGATCTATTTGGAAATTAACTAAAAAAGGAAGTTGAATAGAAATGGAAATTGAATAAAAAATGGAAGTTGCATAAAATTAAAAATGGAAGTTCATTTAAGAAACCATTATACCTTAACGATCTATTTAGAAATTAAATAAAAAAGGACGTTGAATAGAAAAGGAAATTGAATAAAAATAAAAGTTGAATAAAAATAAAAATGAAAGTTGCATAAAATTATCCATGGCAGTTCATTGAAGAAACCACTATACCTTAACGATCTATTTGGAAATTAAATAAAAATTGAATAAAAATGTAAAATGGAAGTTGAATAAAAATATAAACGGAAGTTGCATAAAATTAAAAATAGAAGTTCAATGAAGAAACCACTATACTCTAACGATTTATTTGGAACTCTCATTTTTAATTTTATGCAACTTCCATTTTTATTTTTATTCAACTTCTATCTTTATTCAACTTTCCTTTTTATTTAATACTCAAATAGATCGTTAAGGTATGGTGGTTTCTTGAATGAACTTTCATTTTTAATTTTATGCAACTTCCATTTTTATTTTTATTCAGCTTTCATTTTTATTCAATTTTCTTTTCTATTCAACTTCATTTTTTATTTAATTTCCAAATAGATCGTTAGGGTATGGTGGTTTCTTGAATGAACTTTCATTTTTAAATTACTTTTCTATTCAACTTCTTTTTTTATTTAATTTCCAAATAGATCGTTAAGGTATAGTGTGATCTTGAATGAACTTCCATTGTTAATCTTATGCAACTTCCATTTTTGTTTTTATTCAATTTCCTTTTCTATTCAACGTCCTTTTTTATTTAATTTTCAAATAGATCGTTAGGGTATAGTAGTTTCTTGAATGAACTTCCATTGTTAATTTTATGCAACTTTCATTTTTATTTTTATTCAACTTCCATTTTTAATTCTATTTCCTTCTCTATTCAACTTCCTTTTTTTTATTATTTAATTTTCAAATAGATCGTTATGGTATAGTAGTTTCTTAAATGAACTTCCATTGTTAATCTTATGCAACTTCCAATTTTATTTTTAGGCAACTTCCATTTTTATTCAACTTCCTTTTTCAAATCAATTTGCAAATAGATCGTTAAGGAAATAGTAGTTTATTGGATGAACTTCAATTTTTAATTTTATGCAACTTCCATTTTTATTTTTATTCATTTTTTATTTAATTTCCAAATAGATCTTAGGGTATAGTGGTTTATTGAATTAAATTCCATTGTTAATTTTATTCAACTTTCATTTTTATTTTTATTCAACTTCCATTTTTATTCAATTTCGTTTTCTATTGAACTTCTTTTTTTATTTAATTTCTACATAGATCGTTATGGTATAGCGGTTTCGTGAATGAACTTCCATTTTTTAATTTTATGCAACTTCCATTATTATTTTTACTCAACTTCCATTTTTATTCAATTCTCTTTTTTATTTAATTTCCAAATAGATCGTTAAGGTATAGTGGTTTCTTGAATGAACTTCGATTTTTAATTTTACTCAACTTCCATTTTTATTTTTATTCAACTTCATATTCTATTCAACTTCTTTTTTTTATTTAATTTTATTCAACTTTTATTTTTATTCAATAAAAGTTGAAGTTGAGTAGAAAAGTAAATAGAAGTTGCATAAAATTAAAGAAACCACTATACCTTAACGATTTATTTGAAAATTGCATAAAAATGGAAGTTGAATAAAATCGAAGTTGCACAAAATTAAAAATGGAAGTCGAATAAAAAAGGAAATTTAATAAAAATGAAAGTTGAATAAAAATAAAAATGAAAGTTGAATAAAATAACAATGTAAGTTCATTCAAGAAACCACTATACGTTAACAATCTATTTGAAAATTAAATGAAAAAGGAAGTTGAATAAAAATAAAAATGGAAGTTGCATAAAATTAACAATGTAAGTTCATTCAAGAAACCACTATACCTTAACGATATATTTGGAAATTAAATAAAAAAGGAAGTTGAATAAAAAAGGAAGTTGAATAAAAATAAAAATCAAAGTTTATTCAAGAAACCACTCTACCTTAACGAATTATTTAGAAATTAAATAAAAAAAGAAGTTTAATAGAAAAGGAAATTAAATAAAAGTGGAAGTTGAATACAAATAAAAATGGAAGTTGCATAAAACTTACAATGGAAGTTCATTCAAGAAACCACTATACCTTAACGGTTTATTTGGAAATTAAATAAAAAATGAATAAAAATAAAAATCGAAGTTCAATCAAGAAACCACTCTCCCTTAACGATCTATTTAGAAATTAAATAAAAATTGAAGTTGCATAAAATTAACAATTGAAGTTCATTCAAGAAACCACTATACCTTAACGATCTATTTGAAAATTAAATAAAAAAGGAAGTTGAATACAGAAGGAAATTGGATAAAACTAGAAGCTGAATAAAAATAAAAATGGAAGTTGCGTAAAACTTACAATGGAAGTTCTTTTAAGAAACTATTATACCTTAACGATCTACTTGGAAATTAAATAAGAAAGAAAGCTGTATAAAAAAAAATTGAATAACTATGGAAGTTAAAGAAAAATAAAAAAGGAAGTTGTATAAAATTAACAATGGAAGTTCATTGACGAAACGAATATACCAAATCGATCTATTTGGAAATTAAATAAAAAAAGGCAGTTGAAAAGAAATAAAAATGGAAGTTGAATAAAAATAATACTAAGTTCAATAGAAAAGGAAATTGGATAAAATCGGAAGTCGCATAAAATTAAAAATGGAAGTCGTATAAAATTAAAAATGGAAATTAATTCAAGAAACCACTATACCTCAATGATCTATTTTGAAATTAAATAAAAAAGGAAGTTGAATAGAATAGGACATTGAATCAAAATTGAAGTCGAATAAAAATAAAAATGGAAGTTGCATAAAATTAAAAATGGAAGTTCATTCAAGAAACCACTATACCTTGACGATCTGTGTGGAAATTAAATAGAAAAGAAATTGAATAGAAATAAAAATGGAAGTTCATTCAAGAAACCACTATACCTTAACGATTTATTTGGAAATTAAGTAAAAATGAAGTCGAATAGAAAAGGAAATTGAATAAAAATGGAAGTTGAATAAAAATAAAAATGAAATTTGCATAAAATTAACAATGTAAGTTCATTCAAGAAACCATAATACCTTAACGATCTATTTGGAAATTAACTAAAAAAGGAAGTTTAATAGAAATGGAAATTGAATAAAATGTAAATGGATGTTGAATAAAAATAAAAATAAAAAAGAAAGTTGAATAAAATTAAAATTGGAAGTTCATTCAAGAAACCACTATAACTTAACGATATATTTGGAAATTAAATAAAAAAGGAAGTTGAATAGAAAAAGAAATTGAATAAAAACGGAAGTTGTATGAAATAAAAATGGAAGTTGAATAAAAATAAAATGGAATTTACATAAAATTAAAAATGGAAGTTTATTCACGAAACCACTATATCTTAACGATTTATTTGGAAATTAAATAAAAAAGGAAGTTGAATACAAAATAAAAATAAGTTCAACAGAAAAGGAAATTGGATAAAATCGGAAGTTGCATAAAATTAAAAATGGAAGTTAATTCAAGAGACCACTACACCTCAATGATTTATTTGGAAATTAAATAAAAAAGGAAGTTGAATAGAATAGGACATTGAATCAAAATTGAAGTTTGAATAAAAATAAAAATGGAAGTTGCATAAAATTACAAATGGAAGTTCATTCAAGAAACCACTATACCTTGATGATCTATGTGGAAATTAAATAGAAAAGAAAATTGAATAGAAAAGAAGTTGAATAGAAATAAAAATGGAAGTTCATTCAAGAAACCACTATACCTTAACGATTTATTTGGAAATTAAGTAAAAAATGAAGACGAATAGAAAAGGAAATTGAATAAAAATGGAAGTTGAATAAAACTAAAAATGGAAGTCGCATAAAATTAACAATGTAAGTTCATTCAAGAAACCATAATACATTAACGATCTATTTGGAAATTAACTAAAAAAGGAAGTTGAATAGAAATGGAAATTGAATAAAAATGGAAGTTGAATAAAATAAAAATGGATGTCCCATAAAAATGGATGTTGAATAAAAATAAAAATAAAAATGAAAGTTCATTCAAGAAATCACTATAACTTAACGATCTATTTGGAAATTAAATAAAAAAGGAAGTTGAATAGAAAAAGAAATTGAATAAAAATGGAAATTGTGTGAAATAAAAATGAAAGTTGAATAAAAATAAAATGGAATTTGCATAAGATTAAAAATGGAAGTTTATTCAAGAAACCACTATACCTTAGCGATCTATGGAAGTTTATTCAAGATTAAAAATAGAAGTTGCATAAAATTAACAATGGAAGTTGCATAAAAATAAAAGTGGAAGTTGCATAAAATTAACATTGGAAGTTAATTCAAGAAACCATTATACCTTAGCGATCTATTTGGAAGTTGAACTTTCTATTTGGAAATTGAATAAAAATGGAAGAGAATAAAAATAAAAATGGAAGTTGAATAAAAATAAAATTGGATGTCGCATAAAATTAAAAATGGAGGTTCATTCAAGAAACCACTATACCTTAACGATCTATTTGGCAATTAAATAAAAATGGAAGTTGAATAGATTAGGAAATTGAATAAAAAAAGAAGTTGAATAAAAATAAAAATGGAAGTTGCATAAAATTAAAAATGGAAGTTCATTGAAGAAACCACTATACCGTAACGATTTATTTGGAAATTAAATAAAAAAGAAAGTTGAATAAAAAAGGAAATTGAATAAAAATAGAAGTTGAATAGAAAAGAAAATTGAATAAAAATGGAAGTGGAATAAAATTAAAAATGGAAGTTGCGTAAAACTTACAATGGAAGTTCTTTCAAGAAACCACTATACCTTAACGGTTTATTTGGAAATTAAATAAAAAATGAAAGTTGCATATAATTGAAAATGAAAGTCCATTCAATAAACCAGTATAACTTAACAATTTATTTGGAAATTAAATAAAAAATGAAAATGAATAGAAAAGGAAATTGCATAAAACTGAAAGTGAAATAAAAATAAAAATGGAAGTTGCATAAAATTAAAAAATAGAAGTTCATTCGAGAAACCACTATACCTTAACGATCTATTTGGGAATTAAATAAAAAAGAAAGTTCAATAGAAAACAAAATTGAATAAAAATGCAAGTTGCCTAAAATTAAAAATGGAAGTTCATTCAAGAAAGCACTATATTTCTTTACGGTCTATTTGGAAATTAAACATAAAAAGAAGTTGAGTAGAGAAGGAAATTGAATAAAAATGGAAGTTGAATAAAAATAAAATGGAAGTTCCATAAAATTAAAAATGGAAGCTCATTGAAGAAACTACTATAACTTAACGATCTATTTGGAAATTAAATAAAAAAGGAAGTTGAATAGAAAAGGAAGTTCATTCAAGAAACCACTATACCTTAACGATCTATTTGGAAATGAAATAAAAATGAAGTTGAATAGAAAAGGAAATTGAATAAAAATGGAAGTTGAATAAAATTAAAATGGAAGTTGCATAAAATTAAAAATGAAAATTCAATAAAAATAAAAAATGAAGGCTAATGTAAAAGCGAATAAAAAAAAAAGAAGTTGAATAGAAAGGAAAATTGAATAACAATGGAAGTTGAATAAAATTAAAACTGGAAGTTCATTCAAGAAACCACTATACCATAACGATCTATTTGGGTATTAAATAAAAATGAAGTTGAATAGAATAGGAAATTGAATAAAAATGGAAGTTGAATAAAACAAAAATGGAAGTTGAATAAAAATGAAAATGAATGTTCATTCAAGAAAGCACTATATCTTAACGATCTATTTGGAACTTAAATAAAAATAAAAATGGAAGTTGCATAAAATTAGAATAAAAAAAGGAAGTTGAATAGAAATGGAAATTGAATAAAAATGGAAATTGAATAAAAATTTAAATGGAAGTTGCATATAATTAAAAATTGAATAAAAATGAAAGTTGAAAAGGAAATTGAATAAAAATGGAAGTTGAATAGAAATGGAAATTGAATAAAAATAAAAATTGAAGTTGGAAATTAAATAAAAATCGAAGTTGAATAAAAAAAGAAATCGAATAAAAATGGAAGGTGCATAAAATTAACAATGAATTGCCATTTTTAATCAAGAAACCACTATACCTGTCACACCCTCAAAAATAAACCCATAATATATAATATTAACATGCGTCATTATAAGAAAACAAAGAGTATTATTCCATTCATCAGAGTAAACTTATTAAAAGACATTACGTGTAATAAAGAAAGTAAATGCCCTACAGGCTTACAACTTTCCAAGCCAATACTTGGACACAAAAATATGAGTACTAACTCATTTACAAGTTAAGCCCTTGGCTTTAGTCCTTACATGTAATATCAAGTAAAGCAAATAACAACTAATCTAAAATGAGTCTTCAACTCTAAGTCCTTCCAAGCTAATTCCTTGGAGGTAGCACATCACCTGAACTTGAAAATGATGTTCCCGTATAGGGTGAGCCACAGCCCAGTAGAGATATACTAAACCAAATATAAGCATTGATAAAGCAATAGCATTCAATAGATGGTTAACACAAATTACAAATTTCATCATCATACTGTTTCATAACTATAATGCCTATGGCACGTTTTTCTTCTCAGTATTTGTTCAACTTTTCATTTATACCAATATGGCTCAGAACCTGGCCAACTATAACAGTGAGACTACATCCCACATTAACATTACTTCCAACATCAACAAATTTAATGAGACTAAGTCTCATACCAAAACACTTCCATACTTCCAATTTGATACACATGTTAGTGATGTATCGATAACGTGTAAAAACACTTTCATAAATCAATAAGCACACATATTAGTGGTGCTAATGGAGTCCATCCCCTATCTCCTCCCAAATAACATCCGGTTTAGGAGTCCATCCCCTATCTCCTCCCAAACCGTGGAGTACATCCCCTATCTCCTCCTAAACAAAATGCATATACAAGGTATTAAACACTTGCCATATACAATACTCAATCAATACATGTATTTTCTGTATTAATTCAACAATCACAATCAATGACTTAACCAATGTGATTAGTTTCAGTTTTTCCTAATCCACATGCAATTTCTACAACAATCACAGCTATCCTCCACCGATAGCCCAAAACAGTTATTTCTAAACATGAAATAAATGTATCAACAATTATAATCTCAACAAAAAAAAAAATAAAACAAGTCTTCCAATTCAATTCCTCACAAGCTAAGTCATTGGAGGTAGTGAACCACCTGTACCTGAAAAATGAAGTTCCCATATAGGGTGAGCCACAGCCCAATAGAGAAATACTAAACCAAGCATAAGAATTAACTAAAGTATTAGCATCTAATACATGGTTAACACACTATAATCCAGTTACACTTTTTAAGACATGAATGTCTATATTGCCTATGACACATTGTCTATGGCACATCTTACTTTTCATCTATGGCTCAGAACCTGGCCAAATAACTCAATGGGGTTTCATCTTTTATTAACAAAACTTCCAATTCCACAGGAATAACAATTCAAGTTAAACCTAATCATAACAAATACACGAGTTGGTATTATATCAATCATAATCAATTCACTTCCATACTTCCCAATTGATACACATTTTAGTCTCAGTATCAATAAAACACTTCAATATAAATAAGCACACATAAAAGTGATGCTAATGGAGTCCATCCTATCTCCTCCCAAACAAAAATCCGGTTTAGAGGTCCATCCCTATCTTCCCTAAACCGTGGAGTTCATCCCCTATCTCCTCCAAACAAATCCGGTTTAGAGGTCCATCCCTATCTTCCCTAAACCGTGGAGTTCATCCCCTATCTCCTCCAAACATCATGCATATGCAATGAAACATACAAATTGCCATATGCAACACACAATCAATACAAGTAATGTTACGTATTAATTCAAGTCAACATATGTGACTTAATTCGATTATACCTAAGCAAAGATGCAAGGTCTACAATCAATGGCTATCCTCCACCGATAGCCCAAAGCGATTATTTCTAAGCGAGAAATAAATATCACAATATATATACATTATCAAATCCACATATGAGTGATTAAATATTCAATTACATCAACCAATCTCAATTTCCCAAATCTCATGAATTTAACCCAATACACAATTCCCCTTTTTAAATTAATTACATGAATTAATCTATGACAAAACCCTAAGATTTCTCCCAGAATTACTAAACCACCCCCTCCCACATACCAGAACACCAACACTTAGGATTAAAACGTATACAAGGAGTAGGAAATCCCTACCTCAAAGCAATGAACCCAATAGAAGAAGATGAAGATGTTTGCCCAAATGTTAAAGTGCTCCAAATCCAACAATGCTCCGATTAAATGAAAGCCCTCACTCTCCTCTACCTTTTTAATGAAGGAACTAGGTTAGAAACACCCTCTAGATAGATCAAACCCAAGGAAAAGATGAGTTGAGAAAGAAGAAACTCGGAACTAGGGTTTTTGGATCAAAATTTGTGAAAAAGGACGTTTTAAAACTGCTGCTGCGTTTAAATACTGGACAGGCTCGCTCGAGCGAAGACATGGTCGCTCGAGCGACCCTAAGAAATACTCGCCCGAGCGAAGAAAAGCTCGCTCGAGCCAAGAACTCGATGCTTCAGGTCTGCAACCCAGAAGCATGCTCGAGCGACAGAATGCTCGCTCGAGCGAAGAACTCGAAAACATACAACTCGCTCGCTCGAGCGAAGAAAGCTCGCCGGCGAAAACACTCGCTTCGTCTATACTAGACGCAATCTCTCGCCGGCGAAGAAATCTGGCTCGAGCCACTAGAAACAAAACTCAACCTCGCTCGAAGCGACCATACCCTCGCCGGCGACCAACTCAAAATCGGACAGAAGATTTGATTTCGAACCCAACCAACTCAAACAAACACGCCCAACACATCCTATAACTCAATTGAGGAATTAAAGGACAACAAATATAACAGCAGAATCCGCGGAACGTAAGTCCGGCTACAATAATCAAATGGGAAAAAGACCGGGGTCGCTATAACCTCCCCCCCTTAAAAGAATTTCGTCTCAAATTAAGCATGAGTTTGTAAAAAAACAAGTTTTCTTAATTCCCAATGATATATAAAACAATAATCAACAATCTTGACCAATATTGGTCACTTCATCTCTCATTAAGAGGCATCTCACAATATGTATAAACCAACATATATTTCAACCTGCATCAATATTATGCATTATTCCTTTCGATGTTAACAAATTCCATATCGTATTCAATCTCATGGTATAAACAACACATTACTCCCATTATGTGGCAAGTTTCAAAATGTTAACATTCAATCAAACTGTTCTCAATGTTTTCCAACTTAAGACATATATAAAATTCTCAAGTTCCGCAATATTATATAATCTAAGTACAAGATTACAAATCAATAAACAAATCCGGATATTTCTCACGGACTTCCAACTCACGTTCCCAAGTGGCTTCCTCCACTCCGTGATGCTTCCACAGAACTTTCACCAAAGGGATAGTCTTGCCACGCCAAAACTTGATCCCGCCTATCCAAAACCCGGACCGTCTCTCCTCATACGAGACATCCTCATCAACAACTAATTCAGTCCAATCCAACACATGTGACGGATCTGGCTCATACTTCCGGAGCATACTCACATGAAACACGTCATGAACTCCGGATAACTGCGGTGGCAAAGCTAAACGATAAGCAGCCTCGCCAATCCTCTCAAGGATCTCAAAAGGCCCAATGAACCGAGGGGACAACTTCCCGCTCTTCCCAAATCTCATCAAACCTCGCCTAGGTGATATTTTCAGAAAGACATGATCACCTACCTCAAACACCAAAGGTCTCCTCCTACGGTCAAGATAAGATTTCGACGACTCAGGTCAGAACCAGCCTCTTACGGATAAGCTCAACTTTCTCCGTGGTTTCCCTCACCAACTCCGGACCCAACAAAGGTGCGTCACCCACCTCGGCCCAACAAACTGGAGATCTACACGGTCGGCCATATAAGGCCTCAAACGGTGCCATACCGATACTAGACTGAAAGCTATTGTTGTAAGCAAACTCCACTAATGGCAAGTGCTTCTCCCACGACCCATTAAGGTCGAGAACACAACCTCGAAGCATATCCTCCAGATCTGAATAGTACGCTCGATCGCCCGTCACCGAGGATGATAAGCCGCATACTAAGGGTCAACTTAGTGCCTAAAGCACTCGCAAACTCGCCACAACCCGGCAAAGGAAACGAGGATCTCTATCTCAAACAATCGCCACTGGGACCCGTGCAACCTCACTATGTCCCGAACATACAAATCGGCAAGATGATCTACCCAATCTCTAACACGCATAGGAATGAAGTGCGCTGACTTCGTCAACCGGTCTACCACCTCCCAAATAGCATCACTACCTCGCTGAGTCTTCGGAAGACCCTCAACGAAGTCCATAGTGACATGCTCCCACCTCCACACGGCAATAGGCAAGGGTTGCATCAAACCCGCTGCCTTCGATGTTTCGGCCTTCACTTGTCGACAAGTAAGGCACTTAGATCTAAAGTCGCCACATCTCTCTTCATACCCCGCCACCAAAATGGCGGCCCAAATCGATACATCTTAGTACCTCCGGATGCACCGCAAGGCGCGAATGATGAAACTCTGAGTACCTCCTCACGGCAAGATTCCGTACAAACAGACGATCTCGGTATCTCACGCCAGTCGGATACACCGTCAAACCCTTCTCAACCTTCCCAATGGAAATCTTTTCGGAGAGATTCTACCTCAAGATCACCCCTCTGAGCCTCTAACACTCGAGTCACAAGTGTAGGTCAGGCAACAATCAAAAACAAGGTCAAGAAATTTCAACGGATTCGCCCAAATGCAAATCAAACTCCCCAACAAGACCAACATCTCCCACTCCCGGATGGCTATATCGCAACGCCACCAACAGATTTTTCTAAGGGCATCGGCCACAACATTGGCCTTCCTCGGATGATAGTACAACTCAAAGTCATAATCCTCTATGAACTCCATCCATCTTTTCTGCCTCAAATTCAAGTCTTTCTGTGTAAACAAATATTTTAAACTCTTATGGTCGGAGAATACCTCAAATTTCTCACCATACAAATAATGTCTCCAAATTTTAGGGCAAATATTACGTTGCTAGCTCTAGATCATGTGAGGGTAATTCTTCTCGTGAATTTTCAATCGACGTGAGCCATAGGCAACCACTTTCCCTCTTGCATCAACACACAACCTGCACTCTCGTGAGGCGCCACAAGAAATGAATAACCCAACCCTCTCCGGAATAATCAAAACCGAGCGGTGGTCAATCTAACTTTCAACTCTGAAATGACCTTTCACAAGTCTCACTCCAAACAAATTTGACTCCTTCCGAGTCAATCTAGTCAACGTGAAGCTAACTCGAGAAATCCTTCACAAACCGACGGTAATACCAGCTAATCCCGTAAAATGCGGATCTCAAATACACTCTTAGGTTGTGCCCAATCTTGCCGCCTCCGTCTTGGATGTATCAACAGACACCCCCTTCCCGGAAACTACATGGCCTAAGAACTTCACCTCTTCTAGCCAGAACTCACACTTC
Organism: Camellia lanceoleosa; assembly: GCA_025200525.1. Classification (NCBI taxonomy): domain Eukaryota; kingdom Viridiplantae; phylum Streptophyta; class Magnoliopsida; order Ericales; family Theaceae; genus Camellia; species Camellia lanceoleosa. The sequence goes on along the minus strand of JANUSC010000293.1, from coordinate 99,407 downwards.
CCAAACTTAGCATAAAGCTTATGGGTTCTAAGTAATTCTAGCACCACTCTCAAGTGTTCCTCGTGCTCTTCCTCTGAAGGTGAATAAATCAAAATGTCGTCCACGAAGACGACCACAAAACGATCCAAAAATGCTCGGAAGATCCGGTTCATCAAATCCATAAACACCGCTGGTGCATTGGTGAGCCCAAACGGCATCACCAGAAACTCGTAGTGGCCATACCGCGTACGGAATGCCGTCTTTGGAATATCCTCCTCCCTGACTCTCAACTGATGATAACCCGATCTCAAGTCTATCTTAGAGAAACAACGGGAACCCTTCAACTGATCGAACAAATCATCTATACGAGGCATCGGGTACTTATTCTTAACCGTCACCCGATTCAACTTCCGGTAATCTATACAAAGTCTCAAAGCACCACCTTTCTTTTTAACGAAAAGGGCTGGCGCTCCCCACGGTGAAACACTAGGACGGATATAACCCTTATCTAACAACTCCTGGAGCTGAATCTTCAATTCAACTAGCTCGGCGGGGGCAAAACGATAAGGTGCTATAGAAATCGGCGCCGTACCGGGCACTAAGTCAATAGAGAACTCAATCTCTCGATGCGGTGGTAAATCGACCAGATCCTCTGAAAGACGTCCGAGTACTCACAAACCACCCTTGGTAACACAATCGGAGTCTCAACATCCTCACTAATCGCAAGACTAGCAAGTAAACTACTAAGCTCACTCCGCCCTCGCGGATCATACCTCGGTGGCAAAACACTACTAACCCCGCCCCCGTAAAAATGAAAACGCTTCTCCGCCATCAGACAACAAGTTACCCTCGACGGTAGCAATCAATAAATGCCGGTATGATGATAACCACCCATACCCAAAATAACATCGAAGCCCTTCATGGGCATCACTACAAAAGAGAAAGGGATTCTATGATCATCGACCTCTATATCACAACCCCTAACACCTTGTTTCAAAATCAACTCACCCCCAAGAGGCGACACTACACAAATAGGAGATGTTAACTGAGCTAACTCCAATTCCAAAATAGATGCAAATGCAGCAGACACAAAGGAATGAGACGCACCAGACGATCAATACACTAGCAATCAATTGCAAAACAAGAAGGTACCTCTAACCATAGATGGAGTGGTATAAGATCCTCGCTGTAACAAGATACACGCCCAGATGACCTTCGATCAACTCGCTCACCTCGGAGCGTAAGATCAAGGTACGATTGGGACGAAGAAGCCCTGGTTGGCCCTCGAGGCTCGAATCGACCGAGTAGGCATCGACTCGAGTCCGCCAACCAAGAGGCACCGGTGTGCCACCCAACCGTGGGCAAACCTCTTCATGTGCCCCGCCGACGATTGAAAACAAGAGGACGGCCGACCTCTACTCGACTCGCTCGAGATCGAGCCAAGAAGATCTTGCCCTCAACTCCTCCTCCGAGGACAAATGGAGACTTGTGGCCCGGTGACCACACTTGAAACAGTAATGTCTCGACCGCTTTCCCGTAACTAGCACTCAAGACCGAAAAGTGGATCTAGAAAAACTACTCGAGGCTGCCGAGAGTGAAACCTCTCGCCTCCTGCCATCACTCGCCATCCCGACTCCTCTTGGAGCCTTTACGCCTTTCCCCTCTTCTGCATCATAATCTCGCAGGGTCAGCATCAACCAATCGCCCAAATCCCTAATCATAGACCCAACAACTCTCGGATGAGGCCACGCCTCAACTTCTTCTCAAACTCAATGCAATGGCGCTCCTCGCTTGCCACCAACTCGTGCAAACTCGACAAACTAGTGAATGCCGCTTCAAACTCGGCCACTGATAAACTGTTCTGCTCAAGATGGCGGAACTGATCTCTCAACTTCTCCTCAACAGCTGGAGACAAGTACTTCTCCTGAAAAGCATCAACAAAAGCCTTCCACGTACTTCCAATACGACCCTTGGTGAACTTCCACCATCGACCAAGATCTCCTTCACCGAACGATGCCAAGGTCACCTTCAACCTCGTCTTCGATGCCAAGCATCTCAAACGTTTTGGTTATGCTCGAGCCATTAAATGCGCTTTAAGCGGCTCGCTAGGATCACCTATAAACACGTCCGGTTGAGACCTAAGAATTCTCTTCGTAAAAGAAGGCCCCAGATTCCGCCACAACTACCGAGCCGATTCGAGCCCTAAGAATGCCCATCGACTCTAAAAGCTCCGGCTATCTCTTGGGCCAAAGCGCCCATACCTTGTCGCCCATCTTGGCTCGCCACATTGGCTTGGCCAACACCTCCTCGAATCGCCGGTATCTCCTCCGGTATAGGCACTTCCTGCCTAGCCTGCCTACCACGCCTACCGCGACCTCGTCCTCGTCCTGACATCCTAATGAAGGAAACAAAGACGTTAGCACTCTAAATAATGTGCCAATACTATAACACTTGCGTCCTAATACATTGGACAACAATAAATCACACCACGTAAGCACATAATCACATAAGCACCTACGAATTTCATTCCTGGATAATGACAGTCCCGAGACGTCGCTAAAGTTCCGGTTGGAAACAACATTGATCAAGTGCCTTTCCAACAAGACATTCAGAGACTCAAGGGTCCAATCAACATCCTAGAAACTACATTCCATACCCACATAGTCACATAAACATGTTATCATATAAGCATGCAATCATTACACTAAGTCTCTATCAAACGAGACGAACCCATTGTGATTCTAATCACTTCCCACGTACCCAAAGTATTCAAACCCGCACGCCTCGATACCAAGTTGTAACGCCTCAAAATTAAACCCAAACATGACATGCATTAATAAAAGAAAACAAAGATATTACTTAAGTCTCCAGAGTAATATGGAATACAACACCAAATAAATGCCCTATGCGCATCCATCTTGCCAAGCCACCACTTGGACACAACTTCATGAGTTCTAACTCAAATCATATAAAGCCCTAGGCTTGAAAGTTTACATTGTTCAAACAAAATAAATAAAAAAAATAAAACAAGTCTTCCAATTCAATTCCTCACAAGCTAAGTCCTTGGAGGTAGTGAACCACCAGACTGAAAAAATGAAGTTCTATATAGGGTGAGCCACAGCCCAGTAGAGAAATACTAAACCAAGCATAAGAATTAACTAAAGTATTAGCATCTAATACATGGTTAACACACTATAATCGATTACACTTTTTAAGACATGAATGTCTATATTGCCTATGACACATTGTCTATGGCACATCTTACTTTTCATCTATGGCTCGTAACACGCCAAATAACTCAATGGGGTTTCATCTTTTATTAACAAAACTTCCAATTCCACAGGAATAACAATTCAAGTTAAACCTAATCATAACAAATACACGAGTTGGGATTATATCAATCATAATCAATTCACTTCCATACTTCCCAATTGATACACATTTTAGTCTCAGTATCAATAAAACACTTCAATATAAATAAGCACACATAAAAGTGATGCTAATGGAGTCCATCCTATCTCCTCCCAAACAAAAATCCGGTTTAGAGGTCCATCCCTATCTTCCCTAAACCGTGGAGTTCATCCCCTATCTCCTCCAAACAAATCCGGTTAGAGGTCCATCCCTATCTTCCCTAAACCGTGGAGTTCATCCCCTATCTCCTCCAAACATCATGCATATGCAATGAAACATACAAATTGCCATATGCAACACACAATCAATACAAGTAATGTTCAGTATAATTCAACAACAACATATGTGACTTAATTCGATTATACCTAAGCAAAGATGCAAGGTCTACAACAATCAATGGCTATCCTCCACCGATAGCCCAAAACAGCTTATTTCTAAGCGAGAAATAAATATCACAATATATATACATTATCAAATCCACATATGAGTGATTAAATATTCAATTACATCAACCAATCTCAATTTCCCAAATCTCATGAATTTAACCCAATACACAATTCTTTTTAAATTAATTACATGAATTAATCTATGACAAAACCCTAAGATTTCTCCTAATTACTAAACCACCCTCCCACATACCGAACACCAGCACTTAGGTTTAAAAGGTATACAAGGGGTAGGAAATCCCTACCTCAAAGCAATGAACCCAATAGAAGAAGATGAAGATGTTTGCCCAAATGTTAAAGTGCTCCAAATCCAACAATGCTCCGATTAAATGAAAGCCCTCACTCTCCTCTACCTTTTTAATGAAGGAACTAGGTTAGAAACACCCTCTAGATAGATCAAACCCAAGGAAAAGATGAGTTGAGAAAGAAGAAACTCGAAACTAGGGTTTTTGGATCAAAATTTGTGAAAAAGGACGTTTTAAAAGCTGCGCTGCGTTTAAATCTCGGGATGTGCTCGCTCGGCGAAGACATGGTCGCCGAGCGACCGTGACACAAGAAATACTCGCCGGCGAAGAAAAGCTCGCCGAGTTAAGAACTCGATGCTTCGTGCGCAACGAAGCATGCTCGAGCGACAATGCTCGCTCGAGCGAAGAACTCGAAAACATACAACTCGCTCGCTCGAGCGAAGAAAGCTCGCTCGAGCGAAAACACTCTGCTCTCTGGTCTATACTAGACGCAATCTCTCGCTCGAGCGAAGAAATCCTGGCTCGAGCCACTAGAAACAAAACTCAACCTCGCCGGCGACCATACCCTCGCCGAGCGACCAACTCAAAATGGACAAAGAAGATTTGATTTCCGAACCCAACCAACCTGAAACAAACCTGCCCAACACATCCTATAACTCAATTGAGGAATTAAAGAACAACAAATATAACAGCAGAATCCGCGGAACGTAAGTCCGGATACAATAATCAAATGGGAAAAAGACCGGGGTCGCTATACCATTTAAACTTATAATTCCCCAATTCCATGAATTCAACTAAATTCTCCAATTTTCCCTAAATTAATTATACAAATTAATTTAATACCACAACTAGGGTTTTCCCAAAATTACCAAAATACCTCTAACATATCAAAATACTAGAACTCAGAACAAAACCTATAATATGGAGTTGAAAATCCCTACCTTGAAGTAAATAACCCGAATAGAGAAAACGGAGATGATGACCCGAAATCGAAAGTGCTCCAAATCCAAGATTGTTCAGATTAAAAGGAAGCCCTCGACCCACTCTATCTTTTTAACAAAGGACCTAGGGTAGAAATACACTCTAAGTAGATCAAACCTGAGAGAGAAAGTGTGTAGGGAGAGAGAAAAGACGGTTCTAGGGTTTTAGAATCAAAAGGGAGATGAAAAATGATCCAGAAAGTCGGATCTCGAGATATAATAGATCGCCCGCTCGGCGTGGAAACCCCGCCGAAGCGCCACTCCTGACACCCGCTCGAGCGGCCAAACTCCTGCTTCGGCGGTGGATGCACACTCCCAGAAGTTTCTCTGAGACAGGTTCGCTTGCGCTCAACTCGCCGGCGTCACTCACAACCTCCCGCTCGAGCGGCCAATCCCTCGCTCGAGCGTTCAACACTACACAGGAAATACTGGATGGGTGTATTCCACGCTCGGGCGCCCAAACCCCCGCTCGAGCGGACAAGCCAAAATTTGGGCAAGTAGACTTGGTTCCTAAGCTCAACCAACCTGCTCCAAGTCTTCCCAACACAACCCAAGACTCAATATAAGGAGTAAAGGATGCAAACGACATACTTTCAACAATCAGCTCCACGGAGCCTAAGTCCGGATATAACAAATAAAGAAAAGGGAAACCGGGATCGCTATAATACCCTAACGATTTATTTGGAAATTAAATAAAAAAGGAAGTTGAATAGAAAAGGAAGATGAATAAAAATAAAAATGGAAGTTGAATAAAATAAAAATGGAAGTTGCATAAAATTAACAATGGAAGTTCATTCAAGAAACCACTATACCATAACGATCGATTTGGAAATTAAAAAAAAAAAAAAAGGCAGTTGAATAGAAAAGGAAATTGGATAAAAATAGAAGTTGCAAAAAATTAAAAATGGAAGTTCATTTAATAAACCACTATAACTTAACGACCTATTTGGAAATTAAATAAAAAAGAAAGGTGAATAAAAATGGAAGTTGAATAGAAAAGGAAATTAAATAAAAATAGAAGTTGAATAAAAATAAAAATGGAAGTTGCATAAAATTAACAATAGAAGTTCATTCAAAAAACCACTATACCCTAACGATTTATTTGGAAATTAAAGAAAAAAATAAGTTGAATAGAAATGGAAATTTAATAAAAATAGAAGTTGACTAAAAATAAAAATGATAGTTGCATAAAAAAGGAAGTTGAATAGAATAGGAAATTGAATAAAAATGGAAATTGAATAAAAATAAAAGGGGAAATTCAATAAAATTACAAATGGAAGTTCATTCAAGAAACCACTATACCTTGACGATCTATGTGGAAATTATGAATAAAAATAAAAATGGAAGTTGCATAAGATTAACAATGGAAGTTTATTAAAAAAAACCACTATACCTTAACGATCTATTTGGAAATTGGATAAAAAAGGAAGTTGAATAGAAAAGGAAATTAAATAAAAATGGAAGTTGAATAAAAATAAAATGGAAGTTGAATAGAAAACGAAATTGAATAAAAATGGAAGTTGAATAGAAAAGGAAATTGAATCAAAATGGAAGTTGAATAAAAATAAAAATAGAATTTGAATAAAATTAAAAATGGAAGTTGAACAAAAATAAAAATGAAAGTTGCATTAAATTAAAAATGGAAGTTCATTCAATAAACCAGTATAACTTAACGATCTATTTGGAACTTAAATTAAAAATGGAAGTTGAATAAAAATAAAAATGAAAGTTGCATAAAATTAACAATGGAAGTTCATTAAAAAAACCACTATACCTTAACGATCTATTTGAAAATTAAATAAAAAAAGGAAGTGGAATAGGAAAAGAAATTGCATAAAAATTGAAGTTGAATAAAAATAAAAATGGAAGTTCATTCAAGAAATCACTATATCTTCACGATCTATTTGGAAATTAAATAAAAAAGGAAGTTGAATAGAAAAGGAAATTTAATAAAAATGAAAGTTGCATAAAATTACAAATGGAAGTTCATTCAATAAACCTCAATACCTTAACGATCTATTTGCAAATTCAATAAAAAGGAAAGTTGAATAAAAATAAAAATGGAAGTTGAATAAAATAAAAATGGAAGTTGCATAAAATTAAAAATGAAAATTCAATAAAAATAAAAAATGAAGGTGAACAGAAAAGGAAACTGAATAAAAGAAGAAGTTGAATAGAAAGGGAAATTGAATAACAATGGAAGTTGAATAAAAGTAAAAATGGAAGTTCATTCAAGAAACCACTATACCATAACGATCTATTTGGGTATTAAATAAAAATGAAGTTGAATAGAAAAGGAAATTGAATAAAAATAGAAGTTGAATAAAAATGAAAATGAATGTTCATTCAAGAAAGCACTATATCTTAACGATCTATTTGGAACTTAAATAAAAATAAAAATTGAATTTGCATAAAATTAGAATAAAAAAAGGAAGTTGAATAGAAATGGAAATTGAATAAAAATGGAAATTAAATAAAAATTTAAATGGAGGTTGCATATAATTAGAAATTGAATAAAAATGAAAGTTGAAAAGGAAATTGAATAAAAATGGAAGTTGAATAGAAATGGAAATTGAATAAAAATAAAAATTGAAGTTGGAAATTAAATAAAAATCGAAGTTGAATAGAAAAAGAAATCGAATAAAAATGGAAGTTGCATAAAATTAACGATGAATTGCCATTTTTAATCAAGAAACCACTATACCCTAACGATTTATTTGGAAATTAAATAAAAAAAGGAAGTTGAATAGAAAAGGAAGATGAATAAAAATAAAAATGGAAGTTGAATAAAATAAAAATGGAAGTTGAATAAAATTAACAATGGAAGTTCATTCAAGAAACCACTATACCATAACGATCGATTTGGAAATTAAAAAAAAAAAGGCAGTTGAATAGAAAAGGAAATTGGATAAAAATGGAAGTTGCATAAAATTAAAAATGGAAGTTCATTTAATAAACCACTATAACTTAACGACCTATTTGGAAATTAAAGAAAAAAGAAAGGTGAATAAAAATGGAAGTTGAATAGAAAAGGAAATTAAATAAAAATAGAAGTTGAATAAAAATAAAAATGGAAGTTGCATAAAATTAACAATAGAAGTTCATTCAAAAAACCACTATACCCTAACGATTTATTTGGAAATTAAAGAAAAAACGAAGTTGAATAGAAATGGAAATTGAATAAAAATGGAAGTTGAATAAAAATAAAAATAGTAGTTGCATAAAAAAGGAAGTTGAATAGAATTGGAAATTGAATAAAAATAAAAGGGGAAATTCAATAAAATTACAAATGAAAGTTCATTCAAGAAACCACTATACCTTGACGATCTATGTGGAAATTATGAATAAAAATAGAAGTTGAATAAAAATAAAAATAGAAGTTGCATAAGATTAACAATGGAAGTTTATTCAAAAAAACCACTATACCTTAACGATCTATTTGGAAATTAGATAAAAAAGGAAGTTGAATAGAAAAAGAAATTAAATAAAAATGGAAGTTGAAGAAAAATAAAGTGGAAGTTGAATAGAAAACGAAATTGAATAAAAATGGAAGTTGAATAAATATAAAATGGAAGTTGAATAGAAAAGGAAATTGAATCAAAATGGAAGTTGAATAAAAATAAAAATAGAATTTGAATAAAATTAAAAATGGAAGTTGAACAAAAATAAAAATGAAAGTTGCATTAAATTAAAAATGGAAGTTCATTCAATAAACCAGTATAACTTAACGATCTATTTGGAACTTAAATTAAAAATGGAAGTTGAATAAAAATAAAAATGAAAGTTGCATAAAATTAACAATGGAAGTTCATTAAAAAAATCACTATACCTTAACGATCTATTTGAAAATTAAATAAAAAAAGGAAGTGGAATAGGAAAAGAAATTGCATAAAAATTGAAGTTGAATAAAAATAAAAATAAAAGTTCATTCAAGAAATTACTATATCTTCACGATCTATTTGGAAATTAAATAAAAAAGGAAGTTGAATAGAAAAGGAAATTTCATAAAAATGGAAGTTGCACAAAATTACAAATGGAAGTTCATTCAATAAACCTCAATACCTTAACGATCTATTTGCAAATTCAATAAAAAGGAAAGTTGAATAAAAATAAAAATGGAAGTTGCATAAAATTAAAAATGGAAGTTCATTCAAGAAACCACAATACCTTAACGATTTATTTGGCAATTAAATAAAAAAAGGAAGTTGAATACAAAATAGAATTGAATAGAAATGGAAGTTGAATAAAAATAAAAATGGAAGTTGCATATAATTAAAAATGGAAGTTCATTCAATAAATCATTATACCTTAACGATCTATTTGGAAATTAAATAAAAAAAGAAGTTGAATAGAAAAGGAAATTGAATCAAAAAGGAAATTGAATAAAAAGGAAGTTAAATAAAATAAAAATGGAAGTTGAATAGAAAATGAAATTGGATAAAAATGGAAATTGCATAAAATTAACAATGGATGTTCATTCAAGAAACCACTATACCTTAACGAATTATTTGGAAATTAAATAAAAATGGACGTTGAATAGAAAAGGAAATTGAATAGAAAATGAAATTGAATAGAAAGGACAATTGAATAAAAATAAAAATGGAAGTTCATTCAAGAAACCACTATACCTTAACGATTTATTTAGAAATTAAATAAAAAAGGAAGTTGAATTGAAAAGAAAATTGGATAAAAATGGTAGTTGAATAAAAATAAAAATGGAAGTTGCATAAAATTAACAATGGAAGTTGAGTAAAAATAAAAATGGAAGTTGCATAAAATTAAAAATGGAAGTTCATTGAAGAAACCACTATACCTTAACGACCGATTTGGAAATTAAATAAAAAAGGAAGTTGAATAGAAAAGGAAACTCAATAAAAAAAGGAAGTTGAATAGAAATAAAATTGAATAAAAATGCAAGTTGCCTAAAATTAACAATGGAAGTTAATTCAAGAAACCACTATATCTTAACAATCTATTTGGAAATTAAATAAAAAAGGAAGTTGAATAAAAAATAGAATTGAATAAAAATGGAAGTTGAATAGAACATGAAATTGAATAAAAAAGGAAGTTGAATAGAAAAGGAAATCGAATAAAAATTGAAGTCGAATAAATATAAAAATTGAAGTTGCATAAAAATAAAAATGGAACTTGCATAAAATTAAAAATGGAAGTTGAATAAAAATGGAATTTGAATAGAAAAGAAAATTGAATAAAAATGGAAGTTGCATAAAATTAAAAATGAAAGTTCATTCAAGAAACCACTATACCATAACGATCTATTTGGAAATTAAATAAAAAAAGGAAGTTAAATAGAAAAGAAAGTTGAATAAAAATAAAAATAGAAGTTACATAAAATTAAAAATGGCAATTCATTCAAAAAAACCACTATACCTTAACGATCTATTTAGAAATTATATAAAAAAGAAAGTTGAATAGAAAAGGAAGTTGAATAAAAATGGAAGTTGGATAAAAATAGAAGTTGAATAAAAATGGAAATTGAATAAAAAAGGAAATTGAATAAAAATGGAAGTTGCATAAAATTAAAAATGGAAGTTCATTCAAAAAACCATTATACCTTAACGATTGATTTGGAAATTAAATAAAAAAGGACGTTAAATAGAGAAGGAAATTGAATAAAAATGGAATTTGAATAGAAATAAAAATGAAAGTTGTATAAAATTAAAAATGAAAGTTCATTCAAGAAACCACTATACCTTAATGATTTATTTGGAAATTAAATAAAAAAAATGAAGTTGAATAGAAAAAGAAATCGAATAAAAATGGAAGTTGAATAAAAATAAAAATGGAAGTTGCATAAAATAAAAAATGGAAGTTCATTGAAGAAGGTACTATACCCTAACGATCTATTTGGAAATTAAATAAAAAAAAAAGTTGAATAGAAATGGAAATTGAATAAAAATAGAAGTTGAATAAAAATAAAAATGGAAGTTGAATAGAATAGGAAATTGAATAAAAAAGGAAGTTGAATGTAAATAAAAATTGAAGTTGCATAAAATTAAAAATGAAAGTTCATTGAAGAAACTACTATACCCTAACAATCTATTTGGAAATCAAATAAAATGGAAGTTAAATAGAAATGGAAGTCGAATAGAAAAGAAATTGCATAAAAATGGAAGTTGAATAAGATTAACAATGGAAGTTCATTTAAGAAACCAAGATAACTTAACGATCTATTTGGAAATTGAATAAAAAAGGAAGTTGAATAGAAATGGAAATTCATTCAAAAAATCGATGTTAATTCAAGAAACCACTATACGTTAACGATCAATTTGGAAATTAAATAAAAAAGAAAGATAGATAGAAAAGCAAATTGAATAAAAATGTTTATTGAATAGAAAAGGAAATTGAATAAAAATGGAAGTTGCATAAAAATAAAAATCGAAGTTCATTCAAGAAACCACTATACCTTAACGATCTATTTGGAAATTAAATAAACATGAACTCGAATAGAAAACGAAATTGAATAAAAATGGAAATTGAATAAAAATAAAATTAACAGTGGAAGTTCATTCAATAAACTACTATATCCTAACGATCTATTTGGAAATTCAATAAAAAAGGAAGTTGAATTGAAAAGAAAATTGAATAAAAATGGAAGTTGAATAAAAATAAAAATGGAAGTTTATTCAAGAAACCACTATACCCTAACGATTTATTTGGAAATTAAGTAAAAAATAAAGTCGAATAAAAAAGGAAGTTGAATAAAAATAGAAGTTGAATAGAAAAGGAAATTGAATAGAAAACAAAATTAAATAAAAATGGAAGTTGAATAAAAATAAAAATGAATAAAATAAAGGGAAGTTGCACAAAAAGAACAATGGAAGTTCATTCGAAAAACCACTATACCTTAACGATCTATTTGGAAATTAAACAAAAAAAAGAAGTTGAATAGAGAAGGAAGTTGAATAAAAATGGAAGTTGAATAAAAATAAAAATGGAAGTCGTATATTTTTATTCAACTTCCATTTTTATTCAATTTACTTTTCTTTTCAACTTCCTTTTTTATTTAATTTCCAAATAGATTGTTAAGTTATACAGGTTTCTTAAATGAACTTCTATTGTTAATCTTATTCAACTTCCATTTTTATGCAATTTCTTTTTTTATTCGACTTCCATTTTTATTCAACTTCCATTTTTATTCAACTTCCATAGTTATTTTTACTCAACTTCCATTTTTATTCAACTTCTTTTCTATTCAACTTCCTTTTTCATTTAATTTCCAAATAGCTCGTTAAGGTATAGTGGTTTGTTGAATGAACCTTTTTATTTAATTTCCAAATAGATCGTTAAGGTATAGTGGTTTCTTGAATGAACTTACATTGTTAATTTTATGCAACTTCCATTTTTATTTTTATTCAACTTCCATTTTTATTTAATTTCCATTTCTATTCAACTTCCATTGTTAATTTTAGGCAACTTCCATTTTTATTTTTATGCAACTTCAATTTTCATTTTTATTCAACTTCATTTTTTATTTAATTTCCAAATATATCGTTAAGGTATAGTGGTTTATTGAATGAACTTCGATTTTTATTTTTATTCAACTTCTATTTTTATTCAATTTCCTTTTTTATTTAATTTTCAAATAGATCGTTAAGTTATAGTGGTTTCTTGAATGAACTTCCATTTTTAATTTTATGCAACTTCCATTTTTATTCGATTTCTTTTTCTATTCAACTTCCATTTTAATTCAACTTCCAGTTTTATTTTTATGCAACTTCCACTTTTATTTTTGTTCAACTTCCATTTTTTTTTAATTTCCTTTTCTATTCAACTTCCTTTTTTATTTAATTTCTTTTGCATTCAACTTCCTTTTTTATTTAATTTCCAAATAGATCGTTAATGTATAAAAAAATGAAGTTGAATAGAATATGAAATTGAATAAAAATGGAAGTTCATTCAAGAAATTACTATACCTTAAAGATCTATTTGGAAATGAAATAATATTGGAAGTTGAATAGAGAAGGAAATTAAATAAAAAAGGAAGTTGAATAGAAAAGAAAATTGAATAAAAATGGAAGTTGCATAAAATTAAAAATGGAAGTTGCATAAAATTTAAAATGGAAGTTCATTCAAGAAAACACTACATCTTAACGATCTATTTGAAAATTAGATAAAAAAGAAAGTTAAATAGAAAATGAAATTGAATAAAAATGAATGTTGAATAAAAATGGAAGTTGAATAAAAATAAAAATGGAAGTTCATTCAAGAAATCATAATACCTTAACGATCTATTTGGAAATTAAATAAAAAAAGGAAGTTGAGTAGAAAAGGAAACTCAATAAAAATGGAAGTTGAATAAAAGTAAAAAAGGAAGTTGCATAAAATGAAAAATGGATGTTTCATAAAATTAACATTGGAAGTTCATCCAATAAACCACTATACCTTAACGATCTATTTGGAAATTAAATAAAAAAGGACGTTGAATAGAATAGGAAATTGAATAAAAATTGAAGTTAAATAAAAATAAAAATCGAATCTCTCACCATAAAGGTAGTGCCTCCAGATTTTCAAGGCAAAGATCACTGCTGCTAGCTCTAGGTCATGTGTAGGGTAATTCTTCTCGTGTATTTTCAACTGACGTGAGTCATAGGCAACCACTTTCCCCTCTTGCATCAACACACAACCCAAAACCTCTCGTGAGGCATCATAATAGACTGCATAATCCAACCCTCTCCCCGGAATAATCAAGACCGGAGCAGTGGTCAATCTAACTTTCAGCTCTTGGAACGACTTTTCACAAGTCTCACCCCATACAAATTTGACTCCCTTCCGAGTCAGTCTAGTCAATGGTGAAGCTAACCTGGAGAAATCCTTCACAAACCGGCGGTAATATCCAGCTAATCCCAGAAAACTGCGGATCTCAAATACACTCTTAGGTTGTGCCCAATCTTGCACTACCTCAATCTTGGATGTATCAATAGACACCCCTTCTCCGGAAACCACATGGCCTAAGAACTTGACTTCTCCTAGCCAGAACTCACACTTTCCAAACTTGGCATACAGCCTATGGGTTCTAAGTGACTCGAGCACCACTCTCAAGTGTTCCTCGTGCTCCTCCTCTGAAGGTGAATAGATGAGAATGTCATCCACAAAAACGACCACGAAGCGATCTAAGAATTCCCGAAATATCCGGTTTATCAAATCCATAAAGATTGCGGCATTGGTGAGCCCAAATGGCATCACCAGAACTTATAATGGCCATACAGACGCACGAATGTCAGTCTTGAATATCCTCCTCCCTGACCCTCAACTGGTGGTAACCCGATCTCAAGTCTATCTTAGAGAAACAACGGGAACCCTTCAACTGGTCAAACAGGTCATCTATATGGGGCATAGGGTACTTATTCTTAACCGTAGCCCGATTCAACTTCCGGTAGTCGATATAAAGTCTCAAGGCGCCATCTTTCTTTTTAGCAAAGAGGGCCGGTGCTCCCCACGGTGAAACACTAGGGCGAATAAAGCCCTTATCCAGCAATTCCTAGAGTTGAACCTTCAACTCAACCAACTCGGCTGGGGCAAAACGGTAAGGTGCCATAGAAATCGGCGCCGTGTCGGGCACTAAATCAATAGAGAACTCAATCTTTTGATGGGGTGGCAAACTAACGAGATCCTCAGGAAAGACGTCTGAGTACTCACAAACCACTCTCGGCAACACAGTCTGGGTCTCACCACACTCACTACTCAAAATGCTAGCAAGTAGACCACTAAGCTCACTCCGCCCTCGCGGATCATACACCGGTGGCAACACACTACCTACCCGATCACCCAGAAAATGGAAACAATCCCCACTCAAGGTACAAACTGTGACCCTCTGGCGGTAGCAATCAATAACAGCCTGGTATGACGATAGCCAGTCCATGCCCAAAATAACATCAAATCCCGACATGGGCATCACTACAAAAGGAAACGGAAGCCGGCGATCGGCGACCTCAATATCACAACCCCTACATCCTTGTTTCAAAATCAACTCACCCCCAATAGGTGACACTACGCAAATAGGAGATGCTAACTATGCCAACTCCAATCCCAAACCAGATGCAAATGCAGCAGATACAAAAGAATGAGATGCAGCCGTATCAATCAATACACTAGCAACCGAGTTGCAAAACAAGAAGGTACCTCTCACAACCGATGGAGCAGTACAAGATCTTGTCTTGATAAAGATACACGCCCAAGAGGCCTCGATCCACTGCTCACCCTGAGCATACGATCGCTGCCAGATGGGACAACGGTTCCGGATTGGCCTCGAGGCTGTCAGATCGAGCTAGCTGAAACCTCGTCGCTTAGAACCAGACGCCAAGTGGCACTCAACTGTGGGCAAAACCTCTTTAGGTGCCCAGCCGCCACACCGATAACAAGACAAGGATCGCCCTCGCCTCGACTGCTCTGCGGTCTAGTGAAGATGAAGCAGCTCTCGACCTCCTCCTCTCAGGCAAACCGAAGCCTTGTGGCCCAGCTGACCACACTTGTAACAGGTGAAATCTCCCTGATTGTCTCTCCCTGAGCCTGCACTCGGCACTGGAAAGGTCAATCTAGCAACACCACTCTAAGACTGCTGAGGGTTAGCACCCCTCTGTCTCCTGCCATCACCCTGACCATCCTGGCTCCTCTTGGAGCCTCTCTGTCCCTCCTTCTCCTGCATCATGATCTCTATATGGGCTTGTAGACACCCCATTTTGACCGGCCCTAAGACTTGGGCGCTTTCTTTTGATTACCCGATGATGACAATTAGAATGTGTTTCTCACAAAATTCTCAGTAAGAAAGATGGAATCCCAACCTTCACCCATTTTTTGGCCAAACTATTTTAGACCCTAAAACCCTCTTTTCAAAATATGTTTTTTTAAAATGTTTCTACAATGTCCCGAGGCTCCCATTTCGATTAAAATGTTGCACTTTTCAGTAAACTGAGTAAGGACAAAGTGGAAATAAATGGAAGGGAGGTGAACTTTTTTTTAAAAAAATATTTAAAAACATCTTCTTTATAGGTTTGGAGTTAAAGGAAATAGGAGAGTATGAAAGAAAACAGGTTTAGGAAAAGAATGAGTATCAAATCATTAAGAAGGAAATGAGCAGCCTTCACTAAATTAGGCATTTCTCTTTGTACACTTGGGATTTAAATGTGAGGCCACCAACATTGGAAAGTAGACTTCTGGGGCTTCAATTTAGACCCAAGAACCGCCTAAAACCAAGTCCATATGGGGGAGATATGCCCATTTGAAGTTGGGCTTCAAAGCAGATTTTGTTGACCCAGCCCGAGACAGCCTTTACTAAATTAGGCATATCTCTTTGTACACTTGAAATTTAAATTTGAGGCCACCACCATTGGAAAGTAGACTTCTAGGGCTTCAATTTGGACCCAAGAACCGCCTAAAACCAAGTCCATATGGGGGAGATATGCCCATTTGAAGTTGGACTTAAAAGCAGATTTTGTTGACTCGGCCCAAAACAACAATAGCCCATTTTTTCTTGGTTTTGTTTCGGTTGGGACAACCCATTTGCCTATTTTCTGAGCCATTCAAGTGCATCCACTCATTCTCCATTATACCTAATCATCCCCCATTGTCAAAAAGAGGTTTTGTTTGCATTCATAAAGGAGTATCCCATGCAACCACCTTGAAAATTTGCCCTCTTATCACATTCTTGTCTCCCACCTTGTCTCCCACCTTATTTTTGACCTTTACTCTCCCTCATTGCCTATATAGAATGATCATATTGTAAGAGAGAAGGAGGACCACGAAATTGAAGAGAAAGGAGTGAGAAAAGAGTGAAAAAAGAGAGAAAAATTGAGTTTTTTTAGCCAAAAATATTCCTATCTTCCATATACACCCCATACCTTATATAGCTACTGAAATTCCTCATTTCCATACACCAAAACCACTCTAAAAATTCTGATATAGCCAAAGATCAATTGCCTTGATCATAAGGGAGAGTGTTTAGTGATTGAAAGTGAGAAAAACTAGAGAGTTAGCCACTTTTCATACCATAAACTCCATAAACTCCATAATTTCGAATTGAAGATTTGAGAACACACTTCACTTGAGGGTGATCAAGAGGAAGTTTGGAAATCAAGAAGTTCAATCTTTCTTCGGAAGGTGAATTTTTGGTCTTTCATTTTCTTATATTTTATATCTCATAGTTATTTTCTTACTTCTTATTTCATAGTGTTTGTTATAATCCAAGTAGTTGGTTTATCTCATATTTATTTTCTTACTTTATATTTCATAGTGTGTTGTTATAATCCTAGTGGTTTGTTTAGCTTATTATTATTTATTTATTTATTTTTATTCGCATGTTTTAATTTCATATTAGTTTTGTTGTAATCTTGCATGTTCTACCTCATATTTATTCTTTTTCTTGTATTAGTCTCACATTAGTTTTGTTGTAATCTTGTATGTTCTATCTTATATTTGTTTTATTGTTTTAGGTTTATGTTGTAAGTTTACACTTTTTATTTTATTTTATATTTGTTTTCGTGTTTTTAATCTAACCGGTAGTGGTTAGTTGAGCCACCTACATATTTTTTGTTTGTACCTTTTCTTGGTTTCGCAACAAGACAAGTTTTGCTTGGCCTAGTTGGCCGGCCGGCCTATTTGGCCGGTCGGTTAGCTTCTTCCAGACAAGATGGCGTAATCTCCCAATATTGACCAATTTCCGGTGGCGGTTCCAAAGAACATGAAGTTTTTATTTTATTTTATTTTATTTTATTTTAAATTTTGAGTGCATTGTGAGGTTTTTATTTTGTTGTAATATTTCCTTCTCTCTTATCTCGGTTTGTAATAATTTATTCAAAGCGTTGTAATAATTCCCCGCCCCACTTCTTTCTATCCCATTCTTTTACTTGCTTTCCTTATTTGTACATAAACATCATATTTATTTTTCATCATATTCATGCTTTGCATCCATGTTTCATGCATCTTGATTCGGCGAAATTTGCATTTGTGGATTTAATCAATTCCTATGTGATTATGTGCGCTACCTCATGTTCTTGAGATGATTCACATGTCATATCTTAGAAGCCGAATCTTTAGTTGCATCTCATGAGTGAATTGCATTAGGATTTTGTATATAAGATCATGCATGTTTTACTAACTTTGTTTTGTAGCTCGTTCGCGGGTCGTCAAACATGTAAGTTTTTATGCTTTAGCATCCCGTTTGTGTGTGTTTTTCTTACTATGTTTAAGTATCCTACCATGTGGCTATTTGCTTATGTGATATAACTGTATGAATGCCAGTGGATGGAGGTTGTGTTGCTTAATTTGGAATGATATTGATTTTCGTGTTTGTAAACTCAATTTATTTGGGTTATACATTTTCAAAACTCTTTCAAAACTATATGAAATCAAATTATTCCAAAATGGGTGACATAGTCTATACTTGTATGTTTCACATAGTAAATTTTAGGATTTATTAAATAATCAGAACATGAACATATAAAGAAAATAAAAGTCATATTATGGTTTAGTAGAGGCCGATCTTTTGATCGGGTGAACGGGGGTGCTCAAATAATGACCTTCCCCCTTCATCCCTAAGGTTCTGAGCCAAGCATCCCTGGTTACGACGAACAGTGGCCTTGGCACGAGTCATGAGTTTCCTAATTTTCCCAAAATAAATATTAGGTGGCGACTCTGAGATCTGATGACGCAGTCCATTTTTGGTAAAATTGCAATAAAAATGGATTTTCAATAAAAGTTGCCAAATCTGGACTCTCATCTACGTTTCACATTGCACTCGTGAGACTAGATCAAAGAGATCTCGGGAGTCCGAACTGTTTAACGCGCGCGGGTACCTGTCACGACCCCATCCCGCCCCTAATAGGATGTTGCCATGATGGCCAGTAATCCGAGACTACTAAAGGCCACTTACAAGATCACACACACAAATCAGAGTGAACATATGGGGCTCACAAATGCGGAAGCAATAAATAAAACCAAGTAGTCCATAGGAGCAAAGGTTTAAGTTAAATGAAATGACATACATCTCAAAATAGCTTTAATACAACAAAATGGAGTACAAAAATTACATCCTGACTAAAAGGCTTCTCGGCCATCAATTACAAAATTACAAGAAAATAACAAAGAAGCATAGTCTTCAAGATGTTGCAAAACATGAATCCAAAATACATCGTGAGCACACCTAGGCGTCACCGCCGCCCTGCTCATCACCTACATATATATAGAGAGGGTGAGCTTGGATACTCAGTGAATGGCATAATAATAAAGGGTTTACATGAATGATATCCGAGGTCTTTAGCAAAACAATACATGAGATAAATCAAGTTCATCCATCAAATCCTTTAAGCTTCAAGGGATGCTTACTAGCATCAAAGTAATACAAGAGATGACATCTCGGACAAACAAGCCCACGAGGTAAAACCGTCAGTGGCAAGGCAAGACAAGACAAGACAAGAGAGATCTCTAAACAAGGGTGTCGTTGCATTATAGTCCCCGGACACTAAGGACTTGTGCTACAAATGCTTATAGTCCCCTAGCACGTACGGACTTCCAAACTTTGTGCTACGAATGCTTATAGTCCCCTAGCACGTACGGACTAGTGCCACAAATGCTTAAAGTCCCTTGGCACGTACGGACTTCCCGAGGATGTCATCAAACAAGATATGATACTTATTGCAATTAGGAATAATCATTCATGATTGTAAATAGTTTTCCAAACAAGACAAAACAAGACTTTATCAAAGCTTTATAACATATCTTTATTAAAACACCACTCACATATTCCTTCAAACGTCGGGGTCAAGGCAAGTCCAAGTCCTACAAACACATGGCAAGAATATGTTGAATGCATCCTCAAACAAACTTTATATGAATGCAAATGATCTCGGCATTCTCCAAGAACTAGGTCAGATCAAGACAAACACTGTCTCCCACCTCGGGGAAACATGCTGGGCACCAACCAAGTCTTGGCCAAGGTCCCACACCTTCTCGCCGAGGTGTGGTCCCGAGGGATTTCAAAGAAATGAGGTCGGAAAACTCGGGTTTTCCTCGCTCAAGAACATGAAGATCATGAAGGAGATGAATGCCAAAATCATAACTTATGCGTATCAAAATCTGAGTTTTCATGCTATGAGTTCGAAATCATGAACCTGGGTGCCCATACTAGAAGATCTTACAAAAACAAACACAAAAGCATGTAACTTGTTGCAAACTTTTGGATTAAACAAGGCTTTTTCTTCAAAACTTATGAACACCAACTCTCTTTCTAAAACCAATCTTTAAATCAATGTATGGCATTCAAAACATATTCAATCATGCAATGCAACTAGATGAACAATAAGAACAACAAGAGTAGACCAAGATTCTAACCTCAAAACACAAATCTAACGGTTGAACTCCAAGGATCAAGCTTGGTATCTATTCTCTCACTCTAAAATCCTCCTTCTCCTTCTAGAGCTTCTCTCTACTCCAAAACAAGAATGTAACAAATGATGGGTTTCTCTCTCGCCGGGCCGATTTAACACTCACTCGGACACGTGGCAATGGTTGGTTGGTTCTCCTCAAAAGGTGATAGATTGACAAGACAAGTCTATGACAAAGCGTGTTCAACAAGCTAGGCGGCAAGGACTCGGCAAGTAATGACATCGCTAACAACAAGACTTCGCAAGTCAAAGAATAATGATCTCTAGGAAGAACAACACTTGACTAAGCGTGCCACACCTTGGCCTAGATGTGCCACACCTCGGTCTATGTCGTGCCACTCCAGACAAGATCACTTGACAAGGTTAACATCTCGCCCAAATAATACACATCTCGCCTTGGCGATACACACCTCGGCCCGGATGATAATCATCTCTACCAATATGTCAGACAAAGGTGGAGGTCAACAAAGAAATCCTAAGGTGGTCCTAAGTGTAAGAGCATCAAAAGGGTGACCTAGGCTCAAGATGACCTCGGCTAAAACACACGCACTCTAAAGGAACATGGCATTCAAGTAACACTTATACAAGACAAAGTCGAGATTCGAAATGCAAACTTAACAAGGCAAAATCATGTAAAATGCATATGGGTGCGATTATGATAGTGTGAGGGTCATTACATCCTACCCCTTAAAGAAGTTTGGTCCCCAAACTTGAGTTACCTTGATCTGAAAACAACTCAGGATATCGAACTTTCATCTCTTTTTCCATTTCCCATGTGGCATCCTTGCCATAATGTTCTCTCCATTCAATTTTCACCATTGAGATAGATTTGTTCCTTAAGCTGTTTCACTTGTCCATCAAGAATTCTCATCGGCTTCTCCTCATAGCCCAAATCTTCATTTACCACAATCCCAAAATGATTAATCACATGCAGGGGCTCTCGGATATACTTCCTCAACATCGAAATATGGAACACATTGTGCACTTGACTCAATTCTGGTGGTAAGGCAAGTCTGTAAGCAGTCATGTTAATCTTCTCAAGAATTTCAAATGGCCCGATGTAACGAGGTGCTAACTTACCCTTCTTCCCAAATCTGGAAACTCCTTTCATCGACGAAGTCTTCAGGAATACATGATCTCCAACTTCGAACTCCAATTCCCTTCTCCTCCGTCGGATAGCTCTTCCACGACTGGGCAGTTTTGATCCTCTGTCGAATAAGCTTAATCTTCTCGGTTGTCACTTGAATCAGTTTGGGGCCGATCAGGACCTTATCTCCTACTTCAGTCCAACATATCGGCGATCTACATTTTCTTCCATACAAGGCTTCGTACGGTGCCATGCCAATGCTAGCTTGATAACTGTTGTTGTAAGCGAACTCCACTAATGGTAAATGCGCTCCCCAACTTCCTTGGAAATCTAATACACATAGTCTAAGCATATCCTCAAGTGTCTGAATCGTCCTTTCTGTTTGCCCATCGGTTTGCGGGTGAAAAGTCGCTAAATCTCAACTCGAATCCCAAGGCTATTTGTAGGCTCTGCCAAAATCTAGAAACAACCTTCGGGTCTCCGTCTGAAACAATAGGCATCGCCACACCATGAAGTCTCACAATCTCATTCATATACAAGATACTAATCGTCAAGATTGAATGTAGTCCGAACAGCAAGAAGTGTCGACTTAGTTAACTGTCGACAATAACCCAAATCGAATCCATTCCTTTAGTGTCTTCGCAAACCAATCACAAAATGGATGGAGATATGTTCCCACTTCCATTCAGGAATCGGCAAGGGTTGAAGTAGTCCAGCTGGTCTCTGATGTTCTGCTTTTACTTGTTGACATTGCAGGCATTGGGATACGAACTCGGCTATCTCTTTCTTCATGTTCGCCACCAAAAAGTCTCGCTTACATCATGATACATCTTAGTGTTTCTGGATGGACAGCAATTACGGAACCATGAGATTCTTGTAGAATTTTTCCTTTCAATTCGTGGACGTCGCACGCACAACCTTCCTCAAACTTAAGCACTCCATTCTCAAAGGTATAACCTAACCTACCGGTGTCAATCTCGCGGCTACCTTCTTCAGAACTTATCTTCCATTTGCCTTGCTTTTACTTCTTCAATGATGGTCGGCTCACCGAGATCATGGCTAAACACGCCAAACTTCCCATTGTCTTCTCGCTAATGCATCGGCTACGAGTTGGCTTTGCCTCGGATGGTCTTGAATCGCATGTCGTAGTCCTTCAATAATTCCACCATCTTCTGCCTCAAATTCAATTCCTTCGAGTAAATAAGTACTTCAAACTCTTGTGATCCGTGAAAACTTGGCAAGAAGCTCCATACAAATAATGACGCCAAATCTTCAAAGCGAATACCACTACGCTAGCTCTAAATCATGGGTAGGATAATTCTTCTCGTGAGGTTTCAACTGGCGAGATGCATATGCTATGACCTTACCTCCTTGCATTAATACACAACCCAAACCCTTATGTGAAGCATCGCTATAAATCTGAAATTCTTCATTACCTGATGGAAGTACAAGAACTGGTGCTGTAACTAATCTTGTCTTCAACTCTTGGAAGGCTGATTCTCTATCCTCGGTCCATTCATAGGTCACTCCTTTCTGAGTCAACTGTGTCAATGGTACTGCAATCCTTGAGAAGTCCCTTACAAACTTTATGTAATAACCTGCCAAACCAAGAAAACTACGAACCTCGGACACGTTGGTCGGCGTCGGCCAATTTACCACGGCTTCAATTTTGTTGGGATCAACAGAGATACCCTCTTCATCAATCACATGCCCCAAAAATGAAATGCTGGAAAGCCAAAACTCACACTTACTCAACTTAGCATACAACTTCTTGTCCCTCAAGGTCTGTAGGGCAAGTCTCAAATGACCCTCATGCTCGGCTGTACTCTTGGAGTAGATTAATATGTCGTCAATAAAAACAACCACAAATTCGTCTAGGTACGGCTTGAAAACTCTGTTCATTAAATCCATGAATGCTGCTGGCGCGTTAGTCACTCCAAAAGGCATTACCAGAAATTCGTAGTGGCCATACCTCGTCCGAAAAGCAGTCTTCTCAATATCCTCGCTTTAACCTTCAATCGGTGATAGCCCGACCTAAGGTCAATCTTGGAAAAGACTCGTGCTCCTTGTAATTGATCTAGCAAATCATCAATCCTAGGCAATCGGTACTTGTTCTTAATGGTTACCTTGTTGAGTTCCTCGTAGTCAATGCAAAGACGAAGTGCCATCCTTTTCTTAACAAACAAGACCGGTGCTCCCCATGGTGAAGTGCTCGCCTAACAAAACCCTTATCCAACAATTCTTGTAGTTGCACTTTCAATTCCTTAAGTTCGGCCGGGGCCATCCTATAGGGTGTTTTGGAGATCTCCGTGTTCTGGCACAATGTCCACGAAACTCTATTTCTCATCAACTAGGTGGCTGGCACCGCTTGGAAAGACGTCAGAACTCATTAACAATCTGGGATGTCGGCTAAATTAACATTTCCATTCTCGATCACTCAATATACTACACAAGTAGCCATGGCACCCTTCTCAATTAGCTTATAGGCCTTAATGGACGAAATCGTAAGGGGGGCACTACTCCTTTACCATGGAAAATAACCTCGGCTTGGTTTGGGGGTCTCAACGTGACATTCTTGGAAACACAATTAATAGATGCATGATTCATCACTAACCAGTCCATTCCTAATATGACATCAAAGTGAGTCATGTTTAACGGCATCAAATCAACTAATAATTCTACACCCTCAATCACAATAACACATGCCCTATAGATAGATGCAACAATCATAGTTCTCCCCGATGGAGCAGATACACATAACACATAATCAAGGGGTTCTTGTTTTCTATTTAACTTCTCAGCAAACCTAGCAGATACGAATGAATGCGTAGAACCTGAATCAATCAATATGTATGCATCTTGAGAGCAGATTGGGATTATACCTGACACTACTGCCTCAGCATTCTCGGTGTCTCCTGGTACTAGCGCGAAAACCCTACCTTGTCTCATCTGTGTCCTCCCGGTGTTGCTTCCTTGTGCAGAGCCCGAAGTGCTCACATTTTTCTTACCATCATCAATCCTTGACTTCGGACAGTCTCTCACACGATGACCCATTTCTCCACACTCAAAACAAGCGCCTGACGCCCAACGGCAAACCCCGGAATGCGACTTCCCACAACTAGCACACATCGGCCTAGTGCTACCTTCCTGGTTGGAGTTGCTTGAGCTGCCCACATTTGCTTTCTTCTTGGTGTTAAACGGAACTCGGCGGTTATCAAAGTTCGCTCTTCCTCCGATTATCTCAGACTCGATATCGATTCAAATTAGCTTCGCAAGAATAGCCTTGTCCAAGACTCCAAAGAAGTCGGCATGTTGAGCATGTTGACTCTATCCTCAGACGTCCACGCAATCCGCTTTCAAATTTCCTGGCTTTCCTATACTCATCACTGACCATATGAGGCGCATACCTCGCCAATTCGGTGAAAGCACGGTCGTATTCTGCCACTGTCTTGTTTCCTTGTGTCAAGGTCTAGAACTCTGTGGTCTTGCGGTCTCGAACACTGATAGGGAAATGCTTGTTGTAAAATAGCTCCAAAAATTTAACCCAAGTTAAGTCAGGATTTTCTTCTCGAGTCAGCATCCACCATCTTCGAGCATCGTCATCTAATGTGAATGCGGCCAATGCCACCTTCTGAGCATCTGTGCTAGGAAAGATCTCGAACAATTTCTCCATTCCCAAAACCCACGCTTCGGCTTTCATCGGCTCTATACCCCCATGGAATCTCGGCGGGTTCATCTTCTTGAACTCTTTAATCAAGGTCAGGGTTCCGTCCCCATACAAGGCTGGCGGAGGAGGCACTTGAGGTACTGGAGGAGGCGGAGGCGGAACTGCATGTCGGCCATTAGTCTGTTCGGCCTGGGTAGTTGTAGCACTAGCATTCTGTTGTCTGACTTGTCTCAACTCCCGAGTTAACCCTTCAACTAGTCTTTCCAGTCGATCTAATCTGTCTTCTGATTGACCTCGGCCAACTGGTGGTCTTCCTCTCCTCATAGTGCTATGAGTATGCAAAGTGTGACTTTAAAACAAAATGAGCAACAAGGTATGTATGCAAGCAACAAGCAATTATGCCGAGATGATGCACGTATTGTCAAATATCAAGCAACATGATGCAATCCTAGCATCTTTCTAAGGGAAATCCTATGCTCCTTGGGACTCAAGTGTGTGAATAACGTACTACATGGAACTTGTGCTCTGATACCAATCTGTCACGACCCCATCCCGCCCCTAATAGGATGTTGCCATGATGGCCAGTAATCCGAGACTACTAAAGGCCACTTACAAGATCACACACACAAATCAGAGTGAACATATGGGGCTCACAAATGCGGAAGCAATAAATAAAACCAAGTAGTCCATAGGAGCAGTGCCTAAGTTAAATGAAATGACATACATCTCAAAATAGCTTTAATACAACAAAATGGAGTACAAAAATTACATCCTGACTAAAAGGCTTCTCGGCCATCAATTACAAAATTACAAGAAAATAACAAAGAAGCATAGTCTTCAAGATGTTGCAAAACATGAATCCAAAATACATCGGCAGGCACACCTAGGCGTCACCGCCGCCCTGCTCATCACCTACATATATATAGAGAGGGTGAGCTTGGATACTCAGTGAATGGCATAATAATAAAGGGTTTACATGAATGATATCCGAGGTCTTTAGCAAAACAATACATGAGATAAATCAAGTTCATCCATCAAATCCTTCAAGCTTCAAGGGATGCTTACTAGCATCAAAGTAATACAAGAGATGACATCTCGACAAACAAGCCCACGCTGTAAAACCACAAGTGGCAAGGCAAGACAAGACAAGACAAGAGAGATCTCTAAACAAGGGTGTCGTTGCATTATAGTCCCCGGACACTAAGGACTTGTGCTACAAATGCTTATAGTCCCCTAGCACGTCCGGACTTCCAAACTTTGTGCTACAAATGCTTCTAGTCCCCTAGCACGTACGGACTAGTGCCACAAATGCTTAAAGTCCCCTGGCACGTACGGACTTCCCGAGGATGTCATCAAACAAGATATGATACTTATTGCAATTAGGAATAATCATTCATGATTGTAAATAGTTTTCCAAACAAGACAAAACAAGACTTTATCAAAGCTTTATAACATATCTTTATTAAAACACCACTCACATATTCCTTCAAACGTCGGGGTCAAGGCAAGTCCAAGTCCTACAAACACATGGCAAGAATATGTTGAATGCATCCTCAAACAAACTTTATATGAATGCAAATGATCTCGGCATTCTCCAAGAACTAGGTCAGATCAAGACAAACACTGTCTCCCACCTCGGCGAAACATGCTGGGCACCAACCAAGTCTTGGCCGAGGTCCCACACCTTCTCGCCGAGGTGTGGTCCCGAGGGCCAGTTTCAAAGAAATGAGGTCGGGAAAAACTGGGTTTTCCCTCTGCTCAAGAACATGAAGATCATGAAGGAGATGAATGCCAAAATCATAACTTGCGTGTATCAAAATCTGAGTTTTCATGCTATGAGTTCGAAATCATGAACCTGGGTGCCCATACTAGAAGATCTTACAAAAACAAACACAAAAGCATGTAACTTGTTGCAAACTTTCGGATTAAACAAGGCTTTTTCTTCAAAACTTATGAACACCAACTTTCTCTTTCTAAAACCAATCTTTAAATCAATGTATGGCATTCAAAACATATTCAATCATGCAATGCAACTAGATGAACAATAAGAACAACAAGAGTAGACCAAGATTCTAACCTCAAAACACAAATCTAACGGTTGAACTCCAAGGATCAAGCTTGGTATCTATTCTCTCACTCTAAAATCCTCTCCTTCTCCTTCTAGAGCTTCTCTCTACTCCAAAACAAGAATGTAACAAATGATGGGTTTCTCTCTCTCGGCCGATTTAACACTCAGCTCGGACACGTGGCAATGGTTGGTTGGTTCTCCTCAAAAAGGTGATAGATTGACAAGACAAGTCTATGACAAAGCGTGTTCAACAAGCTAGGCGGCAAGGGACTCCGGCAAGTAATGACATCGGCTAACAACAAGACTTCGGCAAGTCAAAGAATAATGATCTCGGCTAGGAAGAACAACACTTGACTAAGCTGTGCCACACCTTGGCCTAGATGTGCCACACCTCGGTCTATGTCGTGCCACTCCAGGACAAGATCACTTCGGCACAAGGTTAACATCTCGGCCCAAATAATACACATCTCGGCCTTGGCGATACACACCTCGGCCCAGATGATAATCATCTCGGCCAATATGTCAGGACAAAGGTGGAGGTCAACAAAGAAATCCTAAGGTGGTCCTAAGTGTAAGAGCATCAAAAGGGTGACCTAGGCTCAAGATGACCTCGGCTAAAACACGCGCACTCTAAAGGAACATGGCATTCAAGTAACACTTATACAAGACAAAGTCGAGATTCGAAATGCAAACTTAACAAGGCAAAATCATGTAAAATGCATATGGGTGCGATTATGATAGTGTGAGGGTCATTACATCCTACCCCCCTTAAAGAAGTTTGGTCCCCAAACTTGAGTTACCTTGATCTGAAAACAACTCAGGATATCGAACTTTCATCTCTTTTTCCATTTCCCATGTGGCATCCTTGCCATAATGTTCTCTCCATTCAATTTTCACCATTGAGATAGATTTGTTCCTTAACTGTTTCACTTGTCTGTCAAGAATTCTCATCGGCTTCTCCTCATAGCCCAAATCTTCATTTACCACAATCCCAAAATGATTAATCACATGCAGTGGATCTCGGATATACTTCCTCAACATCGAAATATGGAACACATTGTGCACTTGACTCAATTCTGGTGGTAAGGCAAGTCTGTAAGCAGTCATGTTAATCTTCTCAAGAATTTCAAATGGCCCGATGTAACGAGGTGCTAACTTACCCTTCTTCCCAAATCTGGAAACTCCTTTCATCGGCGAAGTCTTCAGGAATACATGATCTCCAACTTCGAACTCCAATTCCCTTCTCCTCTGGTCGGCATAGCTCTTCTGCCGACTCTGGGCAGTTTTGATCCTCTGTCGAATAAGCTTAATCTTCTCGGTTGTCACTTGAATCAGTTCGGGGCCGATCAAGACCTTATCTCCTACTTCAGTCCAACATATCGGCGATCTGCATTTCCTTCCATACAAGGCTTCGTACGGTGCCATGCCAATGCTAGCTTGATAACTGTTGTTGTAAGCGAACTCCACTAATGGTAAATGCGCTCCCCAACTTCCTTGGAAATCTAATACACATAGTCTAAGCATATCCTCAAGTGTCTGAATCGTCCTTTCTGTTTGCCCATCGGTTTGCGGGTGAAAAGCTGTGCTAAATCTCAACTCGGTTCCCAAGGCTGTTTGTAGACTCTGCCAAAATCTAGAAACAACCTTCGGGTCTCGGTCTGAAACAATAGACATCGGCACACCATGAAGTCTCACAATCTCATTCATATACAGTACAGCTAATCGGTCAGCATTGAATGTAGTCCTAACAGCAAGAAGTGTGTCGACTTAGTTAATCATTTAACAATAACCCAAATCGAATCCATTCCCTTTAGTGTCTTCGGCAAACCAATCACAAAATCCATGGAGATATGTTCCCACTTCCATTCAGGAATCGGCAAGGGTTGAAGAAGTCCTGCGGGCCTCTGATGTTCTGCTTTCACTTGTTGACATTGCAGGCATTGGGATACGAACTCGCTATCTCTTTCTTCATGTTCGGCCACCAAAAAGTCTGCTTTACATCATGATACATCTTAGTGTTTCCTGGATGGACAGCAATTCTGGAACCATGAGATTCTTGTAGAATTTTTCCTTTCAATTCAGGGACGTCGGCCACGCACAACCTTCCCTCAAACTTAAGCACTCCATTATCAAAGGTCTAACCTAACCTCTACCAGTGTCAATCTCTCGGCTACCTTCTTCAGAACTTATCTTCCATTTGCCTTGCTTTTACTTCTTCAATGATGGTCTCACGAGATCATGGCTAAACACGCCAAACTTCCCATTGTCTTCTCGCTTAATGCATCGGCTACCGAGTTGGCTTTGCTCGATGGTCTTGAATCGCATGTCGAGTCCTTCAATAATTCCACCATCTTCTCGCCTCAAATTCAATTCCTTCGAGTAAATAAGTACTTCAAACTCTTGTGATCCGTGAAAACTTGGCAAGAAGCTCCATACAAATAATGACGCCAAATCTTCAAAGCGAATACCACGGCTGCTAGCTCTAAATCATGGGTAGGATAATTCTTCTCGTGAGGTTTCAACTGGCGAGATGCATATGCTATGACCTTACCTCCTTGCATTAATACACAACCCAAACCCTTATGTGAAGCATCGCTATAAATCTGAAATTCTTCATTACCTGATGGAAGTACAAGAACTGGTGCTGTAACTAATCTTGTCTTCAACTCTTGGAAGGCTGATTCTCTATCCTCGGTCCATTCATAGGTCACTCCTCGAGTCAAGCGTGCCAATGGTACTGCAATCCTTGAGAAGTCCCTTACAAACTTTATGTAATAACCTGCCAAACCAAGAAAACTACGAACCTCGGACACGTTGGTCGGCGTCGGCCAATTTACCACGGCTTCAATTTTGTTGGGATCAACAGAGATACCCTCTTCATCAATCACATGCCCCAAAATGAAATCTCGAAAGCCAAAACTCACACTTACTCAACTTAGCATACAACTTGTCCTCAAGGTCTCAGAGGGCAAGTCTCAAATGACCCTCATGCTCTCAGTACTCTTGGAGTAGATTAATATGTCACAATAAAAACAACCACAAATTCGTCTAGGTACGGCTTGAAAACTCGTTCATTAAATCCATGAATGTTGCCGCGTTAGTCACTCCAAAAGGCATTACCAGAATTGTAGTGGCCATACCTCGTCCAAAAGCAGTCTTCTCAATATCCTCGGCTTTAACCTTCAACTGGTGATAGCCCGACCTAAGGTCAATCTTGGAAAAGACTCGTGCTCCTTGTAATTGATCTAGCAAATCATCAATCCTAGGCAACGGGTACTTGTTCTTAATGGTTACCTTGTTGAGTTCCCTGTAGTCAATGCAAAGACGAAGTGTGCCATCCTTTTTCTTAACAAACAAGACTGGTGCTCCCCATGGTGAAGTGCTCGGCCTAACAAAACCCTTATCCAACAATTCTTGTAGTTGCACTTTCAATTCCTTAAGTTCGGCTGGGGCCATCCTATAGGGTGTTTTGGAGATCGGCTGTGTTCCTGGCACAATGTCCACGGTAAACTCTATTTCTCTGTCAACTAGGTGGCCAGGCAATTCGCTTGGAAAGACGTCGGGGAACTCATTAACAACTGGGATGTCGGCTAAATTAACATTTCCATTCTGATCACTCAATATACTACACAAGTAGCCATGGCACCCTTTCTGAATTAGCTTATAGGCCTTAATGGACGAAATCAGGTAAGGTGGGGGCACTACTCCTTTACCTTGGAAAATAACCTCGGCTTGGTTTGGGGGTCTCAACGTGACATTCTTGGAAACACAATTAATAGATGCATGATTCATCACTAACCAGTCCATTCCTAATATGACATCAAAGTGAGTCATGTTTAACGGCATCAAATCAACTAATAATTCTACACCCTCAATCACAATAACACATGCCCTATAGATAGATGCAACAATCATAGTTCTTCCCGATGGAGCAGATACACATAACACATAATCAAGGGGTTCTTGTTTTCTATTTAACTTCCAAGAACCTAGCAGATCTGAATGAATGCGAGAACCCGAATCAATCAATATGTATGCATCTTGAGAGCAGATTGGGAGTATACGACACTCATCGCCTCAAAGATTCTCGGTGTCTCCTGGTACTAGCGCGAAAACCCTACCTTGTCTCATCTGTGTCCTCCCGGTGTTGCTTCCTTGTGCAGAGCCCGAAGTGCTCACATTTTTCTTACCATCATCAATCCTTGACTTCGGACAGTCTCTCACACGATGACCCATTTCTCCACACTCAAAACAAGCGCCTGACGCCCAACGGCAAACCCCGGAATGCGACTTCCCACAACTAGCACACATCGGCCTAGTGCTACCTTCCTGGTTGGAGTTGCTTGAGCTGCCCACATTTGCTTTCTTCTTGGTGTTAAACGGAACTCGGCGGTTATCAAAGTTCTGTCTCTTCCTCTGATTATCTCCTGTACTCTGATATCGATTCAAATTAGCTTCTGCAAGAATAGCCTTGTCCAAGACTCCAGCGTAAGTCGGCATGTTGAGCATGTTGACTCTATCCTGTATCGGTCCACGCAATCCGCTTTCAAATTTCCTGGCTTTCCTATACTCATCACTGACCATATGAGGCGCATACCTCGCCAATTCGGTGAAAGCACGGTCGTATTCTGCCACTGTCTTGTTTCCTTGTGTCAAGGTCTAGAACTCTGTGGTCTTGCGGTCTCGAACACTGATAGGGAAATGCTTGTTGTAAAATAGCTCCAAAAATTTAACCCAAGTTAAGTCAGGATTTTCTTATCGAGTCGAGATCCACCATCTTCGAGCATCGTCATCTAATGTGAATGCGGCCAATGCCACCTTCTGAGCATCTGTGCTAGGAAAGATCTCGAACAATTTCTCCATTCCCAAAACCCACGCTTCGGCTTTCATCGGCTCTATACCCCCATGGAATCTCGGCGGGTTCATCTTCTTGAACTCTTTAATCAAGGTCAGGGTTCCGTCCCCATACAAGGCTGGCGGAGGAGGCACTTGAGGTACTGGAGGAGGCGGAGGCGGAACTGCATGTCGGCCATTAGTCTGTTCGGCCTGGGTAGTTGTAGCACTAGCATTCTGTTGTCTGACTTGTCTCAACTCCCGAGTTAACCCTTCAACTAGTCTTTCCAGTCGATCTAATCTGTCTTCTGATTGACCTCGGCCAACTGGTGGTCTTCCTCTCCTCATAGTGCTATGAGTATGCAAAGTGTGACTTTAAAACAAAATGAGCAACAAGGTATGTATGCAAGCAACAAGCAATTATGCCGAGATGATGCACGTATTGTCAAATATCAAGCAACATGATGCAATCCTAGCATCTTTCTAAGGGAAATCCTATGCTCCTTGGGACTCAAGTGTGTGAATAACGTACTACATGGAACTTGTGCTCTGATACCAATCTGTCACGACCCCATCCCGCCCCTAATAGGATGTTGCCATGATGGCCAGTAATCCGAGACTACTAAAGGCCACTTACAAGATCACACACACAAATCAGAGTGAACATATGGGGCTCACAAATGCGGAAGCAATAAATAAAACCAAGTAGTCCATAGGAGCAGTGCCTAAGTTAAATGAAATGACATACATCTCAAAATAGCTTTAATACAACAAAATGGAGTACAAAAATTACATCCTGACTAAAAGGCTTCTCGGCCATCAATTACAAAATTACAAGAAAATAACAAAGAAGCATAGTCTTCAAGATGTTGCAAAACATGAATCCAAAATACATCGGCAGGCACACCTAGGCGTCACCGCCGCCCTGCTCATCACCTACATATATATAGAGAGGGTGAGCTTGGATACTCAGTGAATGGCATAATAATAAAGGGTTTACATGAATGATATCCGAGGTCTTTAGCAAAACAATACATGAGATAAATCAAGTTCATCCATCAAATCCTTCAAGCTTCAAGGGATGCTTACTAGCATCAAAGTAATACAAGAGATGACATCTCGGACAAACAAGCCCACGCGGTAAAACCGTCAGTGGCAAGGCAAGACAAGACAAGACAAGAGAGATCTCTAAACAAGGGTGTCGTTGCATTATAGTCCCTGGACACTAAGGACTTGTGCTACAAATGCTTATAGTCCCCTAGCACGTACGGACTTCCAAACTTTGTGCTACGAATGCTTATAGTCCCCTAGCACGTACGGACTAGTGCCACAAATGCTTAAAGTCCCCTGGCACGTACGGACTTCCCGAGGATGTCATCAAACAAGATATGATACTTATTGCAATTAGGAATAATCATTCATGATTGTAAATAGTTTTCCAAACAAGACAAAACAAGACTTTATCAAAGCTTTATAACATATCTTTATTAAAACACCACTCACATATTCCTTCAAACGTCGGGGTCAAGGCAAGTCCAAGTCCTACAAACACATGGCAAGAATATGTTGAATGCATCCTCAAACAAACTTTATATGAATGCAAATGATCTCGGCATTCTCCAACAACTAGGTCGATCAAGACAAACACCGTCTCCCACCTCGGGAAACATCTCGGGCACCAACCAAGTCTTGGCCAAGGTCCCACACCTTCGCCGAGGTGTGGTCCCGAGGGCTAAAGAAATGAGGTCTGAAAACCGGGTTTCCCTCCGCCAAGAACATGAAGATCATGAAGGAGATGAATGCCAAAATCATAACTGCGTGTATCAAAATCTGAGTTTTCATGCTATGAGTTCAAATCATGAACACAGGTGCCCATACTAGAAGATCTTACAAAAACAAACACAAAAGCATGTAACTTGTTGCAAACTTTCAGATTAAACAAGGCTTTTTCTTCAAAACTTATGAACACCAACTTTCTCTTTCTAAAACCAATCTTTAAATCAATGTATGGCATTCAAAACATATTCAATCATGCAATGCAACTAGATGAACAATAAGAACAACAAGAGTAGACCAAGATTCTAACCTCAAAACACAAATCTAACGGTTGAACTCCAAGGATCAAGCTTGGTATCTATTCTCTCACTCTAAAATCCTCCTTCTCCTTCTAGAGCTTCTCTCTACTCCAAAACAAGAATGTAACAAATGATGGGTTTCTCTCTCACTGCTGATTTAACACTTTCGGCTCGGACACGTGGCAATGGTTGGTTGGTTCTCCTCAAAAGGTGATAGATTGACAAGACAAGTCTATGACAAAGCGTGTTCAACAAGCTAGGCGGCAAGGGACTCCGCAAGTAATGACATCGGCTAACAACAAGACTTGGCAAGTCAAAGAATAATGATCTCGGCTAGGAAGAACAACACTTGACTAAGCTGTGCCACACCTTGGCCTAGATGTGCCACACCTCGGTCTATGTCGTGCCACTCCAGGACAAGATCACTTCGGCACAAGGTTAACATCTCGGCCCAAATAATACACATCTCGGCCTTGGCGATACACACCTCGGCCCAGATGATAATCATCTCGGCCAATATGTCAGGACAAAGGTGGAGGTCAACAAAGAAATCCTAAGGTTGTCCTAAGTGTAAGAGCATCAAAAGGGTGACCTAGGCTCAAGATGACCTCGGCTAAAACACACGCACTCTAAAGGAACATGGCATTCAAGTAACACTTATACAAGACAAAGTCGAGATTCGAAATGCAAACTTAACAAGGCAAAATCATGTAAAATGCATATGGGTGCGATTATGATAGTGTGAGGGTCATTACAGTACCCCCCGGGCATGTTACAGTTTCTGGCGACTCCGCTGGGGATTTTATGAAACCTTGACTCGAACTCCATGATATGACTTCTATTTTTAATTATATGTTTATTGCATTGCATTCATTGGTGCACTTCAAGTGCCTGTGTTGCCCAGATACTGGTGGGAGCACATGCAAGCTTTTTGTGACACTACACCTATCTCTACGTTACTTTGGAGGCCTTGTGTTTTAATCTTTTGAGATCTGAAAGTTCTCAGACTTTGAAGAGAGGCTAATATTGACTCTTCTGAGTTCCTAAGATCTTCATTGGTTATGACTCAAAGGACTCTTTGGTAATGTCAACTTGGCTTCAACCCCTAAAGTAGAGCCAACTTTGTACATATAGTGAGCTATAGTACCTTTCAAAATTAGGACAGGACGCTCTCCCATTTCTAGGATGTATGATACCGCTTGTTTGAATAGTAAACCCTAGATCATTTCAAAGATAGGACAGGGTAACCCTAGCCCCCATAGGGGTGTTTGTTCTCTTTCCTGCTATGTGTTATGTGCAATGTATGGGAATTCTCAGATTCAGATGAGTGGTTCAGTCATTTCAATTTGTGGGGTTGAGTTCAGTTTTTCATGAGTTAGCAGTAATCAGTTGAGCTAGGATGCAAATGAAATTCTGATCGGGGGTCCCGTTTTGTTTCAGCAAGGTAGTTGGGCACTATAGCTTCCGAAAGGTCTGATATCCCCCAAGTTCTATGGACTCGCGTTGGTAGACTTTGCAAAAGTGCAGATTTGGTTCAGGGTCAGCCAGTGTTAGTTTCTTTGCCACCGGTTACACGAAGAAAAGCAAAAGCTTCATCAATCGCCCGTAATACCCTTCTTCACTGTTAACTCACCGTAATCGATGATGGCTCGATTCGAAAAATATAGCGCATATACCATCGGGCCTTCAACGGAGCATGGATCTTGTTGTCACTACGGTTCTTGCCCAAGGCACTACTTCTTTGCTCAAGGCAATACTCTTCAATCGCAACGCTCATCTGGGCGCCCATTTCTCAACCACCTCGATGACTCATCCAGGTTCCACCTCCACCTCCACCGGTTGATGAGTTTCGAACTTAATTCACCGGAAGATCGAGGGTTCTGCAAACTTCAGGAGGATCATTTCCTCTTCCAAAACCCGTGGGAGGGCTCCATCCCTCTGAAGCACCTGAGTCTGACTCAACCATGTTGAAGCTGGCCAAGTTGGAAAAACTTTTCAAAAAGGCACAAGGAGTCAATTCAATCCCGGACATCGAAGACGGGTACATTGAGACAGCTGTGAAGTTGCCAGAACGGTTCAAAATGCCACACATTGATAGGTTTGATGGCTCCGGTGACCCAATGGTGCATATTCGCCTATTCTCTGATGTCTTAAAGCCTATGGGTTTGACTCGTCCGCAAAAGCTCTCTTTATTCGGACGAACTTTGTCGAGTGTCATCATCGGTATGCCAAGTTAGAGGACTCGGTAAAACAAAGTTGGGAAGAGTTGGCCGGGGCCTTTATCACCCAGTATGCTTATAATACCCAGGTTGAATTGACTACTCGGGAATTAGAGGCCACCCGTCAAGAGCCCAATGAAAGTTTTGTGGCCTTTATCACCAGATAGAGGGCAAAAGCAGCAATGATGACCAACAGACCACTTGAAAAGGACCAAATCCGTATGATAGTCAGAAATCTGCATGGAAAGATGTTACAAAAAATGATAGTCCTCCCGCTCTTCACTTTTAATGACTTAAAGGAGATAGGGGTCCAGATAGAGGATGCCATCAAACAGGGAATCATTGTGGAAGATAAGGAACCTGTTCGGAAGCCTTTTGGTCGCAGTTCCAACGCTACCACCAGTGGTAGCACATCTGTGAAGCCCTCTGAAATCAACATGGTTGCCACCACCACTAAAATAGCCGACCCCTTTGCTCATGCTGGCCTGCAAAACACAACCCGAACCCCAAATAGAACATTCACTCTTCTCTATATGTCACTCTCTAAAGCAATGAACATCTTGACAAAAAGAGGGTATTTGAAGCCTTTAGACCCCCGACCTCTTCCCGAACCTCTCCCAGCCAAACATGACCCTACCAAACACTGTGCTTTCCATCAACAACCAGGACATGACACAGACCGTTGCATTCGTCTCCGTCATGAGATTCAAGATCTCATAGACAATAAAGTCATAGCTCCCCCACAACCGCCAAAACCCAATGTCACTACCAACCCATTGCCACCCCATGACAGAGTTCCATCACCTCCTCATCTTAATCTCATCCATACACTTTCATCCACCTTTAACCCCAGTCTCTATATCACACCTACCCATTTACCAAAACCTGAGGTATATATTCCTGAAGACACTGAGTTATACATGATGGATGCATCTCCAACCCAGCCAAAACCCAAAAACCCTATGGTGGTAGAACCTATGCTTGAGGTTGGCAAACTATCAGAGAAAAAGTATGATCCTAGCCGGTATATTATTTCCAGTGGTCAACTAAAGCTTGAGGTTGATCTGCCTGACTCATTTTCTATCAATGTTGTCAGAGATGATGTACTTGAACAGGGGTTGGATGATTTGGCCGACCTAGAGGAGGACTTGGCTAATCTTCATTTTTTCGAAGAATTAGATCTTGGGAATGTGCAGATGAAATCATGGGAACCGAAGAATTACAGTCACGGTTGGTCAAGCAGTGACGAAGCTTCTGATGAGAAAACTGAAAGAAAAGGAGATGAACTAAAAAAACCTGTTGAATGTGGTCAAGGAAAGAGTTCTAGAGGAAGAGAAGAAGAACCAGAAGGCCAGTCAGAGCATACTGTTGGAATGATTCAAGCAACGCTAGATAATCGCCTTTCAGTCAACGAAGGCGAATGGTGGGATGATAATGACCTACAGCTGGCCCATACTGATGATGAATGGGTAAACCATGCACCGGATGAGACTTGGTATGCGCATTTAAATCGATCATTTGACCAGGTGGGCGCTACTTCAAGCCTCCACATCTAGACCAAGGAGAGCCTCTCGGCAAAGATAAAGAGGTAGAGAAAGAAAGAAAGGAAAAGAAAAGAGGTAGAAGAGGACTGGTTCTAAAACAACGAAAAGATCCAAGCAAACATTTCCATTTGGGGTCTTCATGGCCTCGAGAACATCGACAGTAATGTTGTCAATGTTGAGCCAAAGGCGTCAATTGACACCACTCCCGAACAATTAGTGTCATTAATCACCCCGAGAGAAGTAATC
Source organism: Camellia lanceoleosa (assembly GCA_025200525.1). NCBI lineage: Eukaryota > Viridiplantae > Streptophyta > Magnoliopsida > Ericales > Theaceae > Camellia > Camellia lanceoleosa. Next base: position 61,209 of record JANUSC010000293.1, on the reverse strand, counting down.
CCAGCAATAACTTTTGCTGACAAAGAGTTGCCACAAGAAGGATCGGGACATAATAAACCTCTGTACGTATCACTGGAATGCAGAAAGAAATGGATCCCGATTGCCCTGATTGACACCGGATCAGCCATCAATGTTTGCCCTACACGCACTGCTTATGCAATCGGGCTAAAACCGGCAGATTTCACGCCCACTACTCAATTGATCCGGGCCTATGATAATACTAGTCGAGAAGTAATGGGAACAATCAAAGTACAAATAGCAGTAGGTCCATCTGAGCACGAAGCTGAATTTCATGTCATGGATGTTCCCGCAACATTCAACTTGCTATTGGGAAGGCCCTGGCTTCATCAGATGAAAGCTGTATCATCCACATTACATCAATTGGTAAAATACCCATACGGCGGAGGAATTGCCACTGTCTTCGGAAATTCATCCATCCATCCTCCTCCAGAAGTCACAACACCACTGCTAGAAATACAACATGGGGAAGAGGATGTGTTCCTGTCAGGTTTTACATTGGCAGAGGCCCAGCTAGGTCAAACGCTCATGGCAGAAGACGAAGGTGTATACGTCAGTGCCCAATCAATCTATTTCATGAGTAAACTAGGTCACATTCCAGGAATGGGATTGGGACGAAGTGGCAGGAAGGGTATTACTACAGCCAGTGAAGAACCTCATAACCCATATGCATTCGGACTAGGGTATGCACCCACGGCTGATGACTGGAAAAGGAAAACTGAAGAGATTAAGGAGAAGATCAAGGCCAAGAGAACCGGGCAGCAGTTTGAGTTGGTTCATAAGCCAATTCATGGGACCTTGAATGGACGTTTTGTCCGCCAAGGAGAAGACTTCCCTTTCTGTGGTTTTCCTGAGCCCTGGTTTGATCAAGTAGAGAAGAAGAGATACCCTGGGTTTGAGATCTTCTTCGACCATCAACTCTCCGACAGTGACGAGGAGTGGATAGATCCTAGCATCAACATCGGGCAAGATAGAGAAGTCATTTCGAAAGCAAGCAGAGGAAGTTCTGGTCTAACATTGGGCGATTCTTGTGAGAATACCGGTCACATCACGCCCCAAACCCGCCCCCAAAAGTTTGGGCATGACCTAATCAAAATGTACAAATAACCTAATATACATAGTATATGGGGCCTTGACTAAGCACCAAGGTTTAACAAAATACTAAACTCCATTGAGTCAGCTTTTGATATGCCAGATCACATGCATTATATTCATTACAATAACCAATCACAAGCCAAAACTATACCTTGAGCATCACCAAAATAGATATATATACACATACGCACAAATTTCTAAGATCGGGCATAAACAAAAGCCATATACACACAACCGTAAATGGGTACCCAACACGTGACAACACCTTCACAAAGCTTCACGAAACTCAGTGGTCTCGCTTAATGCTCGGACTCATAAAGGTTGAAAAAGGAAACGGACGTTCCGGGGTAAGGATTGACCTCCTGGTTGGTTACCTACAAAAACAGACATACAGAGGGTGAGCCGAGCTCAGTGAATAGTACTACTTAAAGGAAAACAACTAAATTCGTAGCTTGTCAACACTTATCGAACTCTAAATAGTGTTCAAAGTTCCTTGGAATCAGTTGAGAATAGAATCATGTACTTATCAAACTTCAAACCGTATACTTGAAGACCTATACTTAACTGCCTAACATATACTCATCATTCTTCGAAACATACACTTGAAAACATTTACTTAAACTTCATAACATGTACTTACCATACTTAAACTTCATAACATGTACTTACCAAACTTAAAACATATACGTAACATTTTCAAAACACTTCCTCAAGCATACAATGCAAATCCCACATAATGGTCTTAGACTCTCTTGGGAAACATATTAGCTTGAACAGCTTGAAATATACTAACTTGAACATCTTGATATACATTACATATCAACACAGTAGTCTGATGCTGTGCAGAGTATATAACAGCCCTAGGCCCAATCCTGCAACATAGACATAATGGTTATAATTGAAACATGTGGCACGAGGCCCTTGTAACTTGTGGCACGAGGCCCTTGTAACATATGGCACTAGGCCCTGTAACATATGGCACTAAGGCCCTTGGAAGTTGGCATAAAACCCTTGAGAGTTGGCATGAAGCCCTTGTAAACATGTTGGCATTAAAGCCCTTGAAAGTTGGCATATAGCCCTTGTAACATATTGGCATTAAAGCCCTTGAAAGTTGGCATATAGCCCTTGGTTCATGTGGCACAACGGCCCTTGGTTCATGTGGCACAACGGCCCTTGGTTGAATTCAAGAGGTGGCTCGTACGGATTCTAGAGGTGGCTCACACTGTAGCACTTAGTTCCGTGCCTTACTTCGCACAGATCCTAGAGGTGGCTCACAATGTAGCACTTAGTTCCGTACAGCACTTTGTTTCATGTCATATAATCGTATTGTCGTTCTTTTCATCATTTCGTACATTTACATTAGTCATACCATTAGTATAAATGCTGAATTATCATGTAATAAAATGCTCAAAGCATTCATTATCTGTAGTAAAGAGTACTACTACTCACAGTGCTGTGATGGTGTGCTAGTTCCTCCTCGCGGTGTCCTCGCACACAATCATAACTTGACATTAATTCTTTCCTCTTAAATCATTGAAACCATTCCGTGTGTTCTTACACTTCACATGAGTTTATCATCATTTTAAAGTCATCGAAAAATATTCTAAAAATACCAGAGGAACAAGCATGCAAACGGAACAACAATTATTTTTGCACGAATAAAGCCTCCCGCCGAAGCGCCACTTTGCGCCGAGCGGATCGCATTAATTATAAACTGCTGGAAGGTGGATTTTCCCGCCGAAGGGCCTTTCTTCCGCCGAGCGACCACGTGAAATTCGAAAACTGATCTTCCCATTTCATATTCTAACTCCATTTTCATGCCATTTTCATGCAATCCCAAGTGAAATTAATGCAATATAGTGACCCAACTTAACTATCACATGGATCATCATTTGAATATCACAAAATAAACATGATTAGAAGCTTCATCAAGTCATACTAAATTCCATCTTTTGATCCAAGTTTCTTACATCCATAAAACACAACATAAATCATAAATATAATTCCATGAAGTTGGCATAACAATCAAAGCTTGAAGTATTAATATCATTCCACACCTAAATTAGTTCCACAACAACTAATTGATGAGAAACCCTTGATAATTTAACATGATTCACACCCACTTTACGATTACAAACCCTAAGTATATAATCATGAAACTACCAATCCTTCTTCACAAATAGTCAAGAGAGAGCTTATATAAGGTGAATTTAACATACCTTGAGTTCACAATCTACACTCTTCACAAGGTTTCTCAACCCTCTTCTTGAAAACTTTCCTTGAAACCCTCTTCTTCCCTTTCTCTCTCTCTCGAAATGTTCTTCAAAATGGGTCTAACCCAAGGCCAACCAACATTAATATAATATGTGAATAAGGACAAAATCCAATCGCTTTATCATTGAATTGAAATTTCGTGAATACCTCTAATATTACCTAAAAATTATGCTAATCACGATATACAAATAATTTCTGCAAATTTCGTCTCTAAGGCATCCAATTTCTGATCCGAACATTCTAATGGAACAGATAGGTTTCTTTAGGCAACAGATAGGCATTCATAAACATGGATTTCACTTTATTAATGATAATTTTTCATGGAATGGTACAGTAAACAGTAAAAAGTACTAATCAAGGACTGAGAATATATCAGAAATCATATGCGAGGGTCGGGTTATTACACTCTTCCCCCCTTAAATAAGTTTGGTCCTCCAAACTTGTTTTACCTTAGAATTGGAACAGGTGAGAGTATTGATATTTCATTTCCTCTTCTTTTCCCAAATTGCGTTAGTTCCTTAGCATCCTTCCTCATATACCAAATACAATTTTTTTATATACGAAAATAGAATAAATGCCATTTGTTCATCATATTTTTCATGTGTTGCCATAGCATAAGTCATATGCAAATTTCTTTAGAAGGTCTATGTTTAATTATTTAGTCAAGTAATTCCTTGGATAAAGTACAAGTCATAAGCTACTTAGAGATGAGTCAATAATTAAAATTATATTAAGGTTCCAAAAGAAATCACTTACGTGACTAGATTCAATTATGGGTATGCACAATTAAATCGGATTTTAGGGTCACTTAAGCAAGATTCCGTTTGGCAAGCTACATGTTATTCGACCAGGCACAACAAGTCGTGTAGGTAATTTCTAGCATTCCTCTTCTTCTAAAACATATTACAGTCAAATCGTTCCATTTCTTCAAACTCATATCTACTACTTGATAAGATTAGATAAATGAGAATAGACTCCAAGGTAATAGGGTTCATTCTTCATAATTGCACTTCTCCGTATGTTAGCACAAACGGACCATATATCAAATCAAATAATAATAATAATGTAACTATAAAAGCCATTATTTTGAACAGAGAAAATCACCTAACTCACTACGAGAGATTAAATTCAAAATCATGCGTAACATGTAACATCTTTCCTGAATACGCATTTCTTAAGAAGATCCATATGACATAAAGAAAGGTCTTAATACACATCATAAGAATCATGTTCTAAGTCGACAGTTATGACAATATCATATTAATATCATATTGTTTTCTTTCTTCTTTTTTTTTTAAGGTGGTGCACATGTACCATGATAGACACTTAATCACACTCTTATAAATTCGGATCCGAGTATTAGAAATAGGACAACCATCTCTCTTTTTCTTTCCATCCCAGGAAGTCAGTCGTGGATAAAACCAGAAGTCAAATTCTAAACATGTCATAACATCGCATAAACGGACGGATAACCGTAAATAATTCATACATATTCGTTATGCTTAATTCATAAATAGAAATTAGAGTTCATATTTACTTATACATGGGCACATCCAATAGCGCTAATAAATCAATAGTTCCATAAAGGAACCTTCAGTACCGGGAACTTGTAACATACTTGAACCACGGTATTATTACCCCCGGGTAAGGGCCTTGTACTAAGGATGCCGTGACACATATATGGTCAATCAGTCATTAACGCAAACGTAACATATCAGATGATAGAATCTTTCTTGTCATATCGTGTTATAATAGCATATTGAATAAAAAATAAAACAGTTTGCATTCTAATGTAGGTTACATAATGAGGTTAAACTTTTGCATTCATGTCGTAGATTCTAAATAACCTCGGGTCTATAATGAACATAGTCTCAATTTCGTTTAGATACCTTGATTTACAGATAAACATAGGTCCTTTTATTCGTTAAGAAACAACTTAGTTTACTTAGAAGTAATAGAAGGTTCTCGTTCATTATTGGCACAACAAAATAATTTCAAAACCATACAGAAAGTACAACCCAACATGCAAATAAACAGTGTACCCCGTTACTGTCCATTCATAGGTACTACTAGTTCCATTTATAAAATCATAAATTTCATTAAATATGCCGCATTCATAGTTATCATATTTATCCCGATTCTGTAATGTCAAACCAAACAGACAATGAGATAGCAAAAATAAATAAATACTTTAACTTAAATCAATTCATAACCACGTATTGAGTATTGCTCATAATCGTATCTCGCCATAATAAGAGGTAAAGGTCTAATGTCTAATCTCAACCAACCGCTAATATAACATAATCCCAATTCCATTTATTTCTATTAAAGGTCTCCATGTCATGCGTAACGGTTCGTACTTGAGTGCTTTTTCCAATCTTAACTCGTACTACACAACAAGATTTAATTCTTATGTAACTTGTCAAATTAGCAGTCATTTAGCTTCAATTTCAGAGTAGTCAATAACTCATAATGTGGGTGAGATTCCTCTTGTCGTTCAGTCATTCCTTAGAAGAAATCTTGATCACGGATTACAGATTACACATAACAAAACAAATTACAAATTGCCATTTTTCATAACAAATCCTCAAATTCCATCGACATTGACAATAATTTTATCACCACGAACTCATAGTACTTATATTTATTCCAAAATCATAATTCATAGTACTTGGTCAACTCGATTCAAGGTCAATATTCAAATGTCCAACATAACTAATAGGTACGTCATCTCCTTATTTCACATGAACTATCAGTAAGGAACAAGGTCATAATCAATTATCTTCTTACATAATTATGAGAGTCTTATATACATAACTTCTTATCACACAAAACGTCATGCAAAACTTATTCTTATCAGAAAGTCTAGTTACAATACCCTCGCAGGTTTAAACATTGCTATAATAAGGTGAACGTGGCTATACTACACAAAATACATATTGCATTTATTACCTTGTTTTATCATGACGTCATAGGAATAATTCACATTCAAGGTGTAAGCAGTTCAACTGAACGGATACTAGAAAGTACAACCATATTATTATCGCTTTTCCGCCAATATCGATCAATCCATCAATAACAACTAATAACGAAATGCACTTAACCATGGGCATATAATTGCCTTACCACCAACTCAATTCTTACTCCACTTCTACCCAGAATTACATTGATCTACTCCCATCCGCATGCCTTACACCCTACCAACAATTTTCTTTTCCTTTTTTTTTCCAACCTAGCGAGGTAGAATCCTTTATTCTTATTCTTGCCATATTCTCGCACAACAATTCTTTAGACATTAGACATAATTCGAATTGTTAGCCTTGTCGAGTACACTTAACGCTATCAATTTTCCATGCACTTTTTGGCGGTCATGCAAGATGCCTAAAGCTTTTCTAGACATCCTAGAGCTCAATGGATCCGTGTGAGATAGCAACTCGTGCTCGATACCACTTGTCACGCCCAAACCCGCCTCAAAAGTTTGGGCATGACCTAATCAAAAAGACATAAATAACCTAATATACATAGTATATGGGGCCTTGACGGAAGCACCAAGGTTTAACAAAATACTAAACTCCATTGAGCTGCCTTTGATATGCCAGGATCACATGCATTATATTCATTACAATAACCAATCACAAGCCAAAACTATACCTTGAGCATCAGCCAAAATAGATATATATACACATATGCACTCAAATTTCTAAGATCGGGCATAAACAAAAGCCATATACACACAACCGTAAATGGGTACCCAACACGTGACAACACCTTCACAAAGCTTCACGAAACTCAGTGGTCTCGCTTAATGCTCGGACTCATAAAGGTTGAAAAAGGAAACGGACGTTCCGGGGTAAGGATTGACCTCCTGGTTGGTTACCTACAAAAACAGACATACAGAGGGTGAGCCGAGCTCAGTGAATAGTACTACTTAAAGGAAAACAACTAAATTCGTAGCTTGTCAACACTTATCGAACTCTAAATAGTGTTCAAAGTTCCTTGGAATCAGTTGAGAATAGAATCATGTACTTATCAAACTTCAAACCGTATACTTGAAGACCTATACTTAACTGCCTAACATATACTCATCATTCTTCGAAACATACACTTGAAAACATTTACTTAAACTTCATAACATGTACTTACCATACTTAAACTTCATAACATGTACTTACCAAACTTAAAACATATACGTAACATTTTCAAAACACTTCCTCAAGCATACAATGCAAATCCCACATAATGGTCTTAGACTCTCTTGGGAAACATATTAGCTTGAACAGCTTGAAATATACTAACTTGAACATCTTGATATACATTACATATCAACACAAGAGTCCGATCTTTGTCAGAGAGTATATAATGACCCTAGGCCCAATCCTGCAACATAGACATAATGGTTATAATTGAAACATGTGGCACGAGGCCCTTGTAACTTGTGGCACGAGGCCCTTGTAACATATGGCACTAGGCCTGAACATATGGCACTAAGGCCCTTGGAAGTTGGCATAAAACCCTTGAGAGTTGGCATGAAGCCCTTGTAAACATGTTGGCATTAAAGCCCTTGAAAGTTGGCATATAGCCCTTGTAACATATTGGCATTAAAGCCCTTGAAAGTTGGCATATAGCCCTTGGTTCATGGCACAACTGCCCTTGGTTCATGTGGCACAACGCCCTTGGTTGAATTCAAGAGGTGGCTCAGACGGATTCTAGAGGTGGCTCACATCGTAGCACTTAGTTCCGGCCTTACTGCACAGATCCTAGAGGTGGCTCACAATGTAGCACTTAGTTCCGACAAAGACTTTGTTTCATGTCATATAATCGTATTGTCGTTCTTTTTCATCATTTCGCACATTTACATTAGTCATACCATTAGTATAAATCTTTGAATTATCATGTAATAAAATGCTCAAAGCATTCATTATCTCGTAGTAAAGAGTACTACTACTCACAAGGTCTTTGTGATGGTGTGCTGGTTCCTCCCTGCGTGTGTCCTGCACACAATCATAACTTGGACATTAATTCTCTTTCCTCTTAAATCATTGAAACCATTCCGTGTTCTTACACTTCACATGAGTTTATCATCATTTTAAAGTCATCAGAAAAATATTCTAAAAATACCAGAGGAACAAGCATGCAAAACGGAACAACAATTATTTTTGCTCGAAAAAGCCTCCCGCCGGCGCCACTTTGGCGCCGAGCGATCGCATTTAATTATAAATCGCTTGGAAGGTGGATTTCCCCGCCCGAGGGGGCCTTTCTCCGCCGGCGGACCACGTGAAATTCTGAAAATCTGATCTTGCCATTTCATATTCTAACTCCATTTTCATGCCATTTTCATGCAATCCCAAGTGAAATTAATGCAATATAGTGACCCAACTTAACTATCACATGGATCATCATTTGAATATCACAAAATAAACATGATTAGAAGCTTCATCAAGTCATACTAAATTCCATCTTTTGATCCAAGTTTCTTACATCCATAAAACACAACATAAATCATAAATATAATTCCATGAAGTTGGCATAACAATCAAAGCTTGAAGTATTAATATCATTCCACACCTAAATTAGTTCCACAACAACTAATTGATGAGAAACCCCTTGATAATTTAACATGATTCACACCCACTTTACGATTACAAACCCTAAGTATATAATCATGAAACTACCAATCCCTTCTTCACAAATAGTCAAGAGAGAGCTTATATAAGGTGAATTTAACATACCTTGAGTTCACAATCTACACTCTTCACAAGGTTTCTCAACCCTCTTCTTGAAAACTTTCCTTGAAACCCTCTTCTTCCCTTTCTCTCTCTCTCACGAAATGTTCTTCAAAATGGGTCTAACCCAAGGCCAACCAACATTAATATAATATGTGAATAAGGACAAAATCCAATCGCTTTATCATTCCGGAATTGAAATTTCGTGAATACCTCTAATATTACCTAAAAATTATGCTAATCACAGATATACAGTCAATTTCTGCAAATTTCGTCTCTAAGGCATCCAATTTCTGATCCGAACATTCTAATGGAACAGATAGGTTTCTTTAGGCAACAGATAGGCATTCATAAACATGGATTTCACTTTATTAATGATAATTTTTCATGGAATGGTACAGTAAACAGTAAAAAGTACTAATCAAGGACTGAGAATATATCAGAAATCATATGCGAGGGTCGGGTTATTACAGAACCGATGAATTTGGGGGATATGACCATTGCCGTGATCGGGGAAGAGGTACCTGCTGACTGTTCAAGCTTCATCATGGATGCAATGAATGGCTCACGAATGAATTGGCATTTTGAAAAGAGTTGTATTGAGAGTTTTGAATTGGCTGTTGAGTCCGAGTCCGGTGGGCCTATGGGGTTGGAGTCAGATTTAAGTTTGTCTAAGATGTCTGAGTCTTCTTTTTCTTTCTCTTTTGAGTCTGTTGTAACTTGTGAGCCTGAGGCTTTGAATGAAGATGTGATTTTCGCTTACTTTTCTGTGCCCATAGTTCATAACATTGACCAAAATTTTCAAGGTCTTGATAAAAGCGAAGAAGAAGAAATCCCTCGGGCTTTGAAAAATTTAATCGACTGGGAGGAAGAAAGGCGTGCTAAGCCATTAGTGGATGAAATTGTTTCTGTAAATGTGGGTACTGAAAAAGATCCTCGCTTGATCCAAATTGGTTCTACATTGTCTTCAGAGGAACGGGAACAATTAGTTGCTTTATTAACAGAATTCAAAGATGTCTTTGCATGGTCCTACGAAGACATGCCAGGAATTGATCCTGAGATTGTACAACATAGGATCCCTCTCGACCCTGAGGCCCAACCTGTCAAACAGAAGCTTCGCAGAATTCGTCCAGATTGGGCCTTGAAAATTAAAGAAGAAGTTACCAAGCAAATTAATGCTGGGTTTTTGCTCGTATCAGAATATCCTACTTGGTTAGCCAATATTGTGCCAGTTCCGAAGAAAGATGGTAGAATCCGAGTTTGTGTTGACTTTCGGGATTTGAATAAGGCTAGTCCGAAGGATGATTTCCCATTGCCACATATTGACGAATTGGTAGACTTCACTGCAGGGCATGCCTTACTGTCATTCATGGATGGTTTTTCAGTATAACCAGATCCTTATGGCTCCAGAGGAGAGAAAAGACATCATTTACCACACCATGGGGGACATATCACTGAGGTTATGCCATTCGGTTTGAAGAATGCAGGGCCACTTATCGAGAGTGCTACTACTTTTGCACGATATGATCCATAAGGAAGTTGAGGTGTATGTAGATGACATGATTGTCAAGTTCAAAGATCGGAAAGCCATTACCTCAAGACCGAAGAAATTCTTTGAGAGAATTAGGGAATACAGGCTAAGGCTGAATCCACAGAAATGCACCTTCGGGGTAACTGCGGGCAAGATGTTGGGATTTCTGATCACACAGCGGGGAATCGAAGTTGATCCATCTAAAATTAAGGCCATCTTAGAAATGCCGCCACCAATGATTGAAAAGGAGGTACGGAGCTTTCTGGGAAAGTTGCAATTCATAAGGAGGTTTATTTCAAAATTAACTTTAACTTGTGAACCACTATTTGGTCTGTTGAAGAAAGGGAAGAAGTTTCAATGGGATGATCGGTGTCAGTTCGCTTTCGAGCAAGTTAAGCAATATTTACAGAATCCGCCCGTGTTATCGCCACCCGAACCAGGGAAACTGCTGATTTTGTATTTGTTAGTGACTGAATCAACCATGGGATGTATGCTTGCACAAGAGTCGGATGAGAAAGTAGAGAAGGCCATCTACTACTTAAGTAAAAAGATGCTTGAATATGAGACCCACTATACTCCTTTGGAAAAAGCTTGCTTAGCTTTAGTATGGGCCACCAGGAAGTTGAGACACTACCTGTTAGCTCACTCGGTAATTCTGGTTTCAAGATTAGACCCAATCAAATATCTTTTTGAGAAACCAAAGACTTACCTAGAGGCTAGCTCGTTGGTTGCTGTTGCTTTCCGAATTTGACCTTAAGTATGTCACTCGCAAATCTGTTAAAGGAAGGACCGTAGCAGAATTTTTGGCTGATCACCCAATTGAAGGAGGAAAAGATATGGAGTACTCATTTTCAGATGAAGAGGTTATACAAATGGAAGAAGACACTTGGAAACTGTACTTTGATGGAGCATCCAATCAATTTGGCTATGGGATAGGTGTGTTGCTCATAGCGCCAGATGATTCCCATATCCCCTTAGCTTTTAAACTTCGATTCAGGGTATCCAACAACCAAGCAGAGTATGAAGCATGCATTGCCGGATTGGAAGCAGCCCTGGAACTAGGGGCAATAAGGTTGGACGTGATCGGGGACTCAAACTTGGTTGTCTCTCAAGCCAACGGAGATTGGAAAGTTAAAGAGGAAACAATGAAAGTCTACCATCAGACCTTGGACATGTTGATCCCGAGGTTCGAAAAACTAACTTTTACACACCTGGTAAGAGAGAACAACCGATTTGCTGATGCATTGGCAACCCTGGCATCAATGATAGATATACCGGTCGGGGTCAAGATGCGCCCGATCCTTATAGAACAGAGGTACATCCCCGCGTATGAGATGATAGCCACAACGGAAGAAGTTCAAGATGAAAACCCTTGGTACTTTGATATTTGGAATTTTCTGGAAAGAGGTACATACCCACAAGGGGCAAACACCAAAGACAAAAGGGGGATACAGCGTTTGGCCACTCAGTTCATCATTTGTGGAGATAAGTTATACAAGAGAGGGTATTTGGGAATGCACAAGCTGTGTGTAGAGGAAGAAGAGGCAAAGCATATCATGGAAGCCATCCATGGAGGAGAGTGCGGAGCCCATATAAATGGTGTAATGCTAGCCAGAAAAATCCTTAGACAAGGATACTACTGGTTAACCATGGAAAGTGATTGTATCAACTTTGTCAGGCGATGTCATAAATGTCAAATCCACGCCAATCGCGTGAACATCCCGCCATCAAAACTCTACAACATGACTTCGCCTTGGCCTTTCTCAGTCTGGGGCATAGATGTCATCGGGGCAGTCACACCGAAAGGTTCAAATGGGCATCAGTTCATCTTGGTTGCCATTGACTATTTTACCAAGTGGGTTGAAGCACAGTCGTATTCAGTGTTGAAAGCATCACATGTGGCCAAATTTATCAGGAACAACATTATCTGCCGATACGGGGTGCCAAATGAATTAATTTCAGACAATGGTTTACATTTCAAAGGAGAAGTGGCAGTTCTACTTGAGAAGTATAACGTGGCTTTTCACAAGTCATCAACCTACAGGCCACAAACCAATGGTGCCGTTGAAGCTGCAAATAAGAACATCAAGAACATCCTGTGTAAGACGATAGAAACTTATAGAGATTGGCCAGATAAGTTGCCGTTCGCACTTTGGGGATACAGGACATCAATCCGAACGCTCTGAGGGCAACCCTTACTCTTTGGTATATGGAATGGAGGCAGTTTTGCCGATTGAGTTGGAAGTGCCTTCATTAAGGATTATGGCTGAATGTCAGATAACAGAAGCTGATTGGCAACAAAACCGATTTGAGGAACTGATGTTATTCGATGAGCGACGATTGAAGGCGTTATACCACATTCAGGGGTATCAACGCAGGATTGCCAGAGCGTTCAACAAAAAGGTTAGATCCAGAAATTTGAGAGAAGGGGACTTAGTGTTGAAAGACAGCCGAGCTCCTATTCACGATCCTAGGGGCAAGTTTAGACCCAATTGGACGGGCCCCTAAATCATTAAATCAATTTGGTCAGGAGGAGCAGTCATTCTCATGGATTTGGATGGTTTGGAGTTCTCACAACCAATCAATATGGACAAGCTGAAGAAGTACTACCCTTGAGAGGCTCGCTAGGCCGAAAACCTGAAAGGGCGACCTAGGCAAAAGTTAGAGCCAAAAAAAAAAAAAAAAGAAAAAAAGAAGAGATTGATGAGCTCGCAAGGTTGAAAACCCGAAAGGGCGGCTTTGGCAAAAGTTAGAGCACAAAAGGAGAGTGTCAATACCCGAGTGAACCTTAACCGGAACTACGTATGGCCTGATTCCTATCTTTGGGATACGTAGGCAGCTTCATCTTGAAGTTCAGCCTTAATTATTTTTCAACTCACTCATTTCGTCCATGTTTGATTGGTGTATCTTTATTCGACTCGGCTATCCATATTTGATTAGCTCGTCCACATTTGCTTCTGTTGTCCTTTTTCTCTTTCGTGACGAGTTCAGTTGCAAGACGAATTCAAGTGTACATCTCAAGGGTTGATTTCATGTTGATCGAGTAGTGGTCATTTGCAAAAATAGATTTTGAGGACTTTTAATGAAGTTGATTGATTTTCTCAAAAATTGTTCCATTTTTCCAAAACTCAAACCATTCTTTGGACCAAAAAGGGAAAATTTTCAGTGCTCATAATTTGGTTCATATGACTTCAAGATGGAACAAGTGTGCTAATTTACCTCTCATGTTGATCAAAATCGCTTTAGCAAAAACAAAAAAAAAAAAAAAAAAAAAAAAAAAAAAAAAGGGACAAAGTAATAAACTAGGGGCACAGTTGAGTCAGGTTTTCTGTCTTTTATCCACACTATCGAGCTCTCGTCACCTTAATCAACCAATCACCGAAAAATGCATGAGTTGTCTCGATAATGCTTTTCGATTGGCGATCGACGGTTACTGCTTTTATGCTCATTTTGCTCCGACAAGCACAAAGGGGTGTGTTTTAGGATGGTTTTTTGTGTTTTGGTCAGTGATAGGCTCAATATTCGGTTCAAAATTCACTAAAATGCAGCCATTTTCAAGTTCAAAATTCAAAACAAAAGTGTTTTTATGTTCAGTGTTGTGCCATTCATGCCATCCAGATGTGCAGAATAAACTTGTTTTTATTAATGCCAGGGATCAACCCCGATCAAAAAAAAAAAAAAAAAAAAAAAAAAAAAAGAGAGAGAGAGAGAGAGAGAGAGAGAGAGAGATATGTATATGTATATGTATGTAATACGTATTTTGTATATCGTTCTCGTGTATGTGTAACCTTCCCCCTCTTTGTATGAGATACGGTTAGGTGTGTCTGTTGGTTCACCACCTTTGTTCCTTTCACGTGAAACGTGTTAGGATTTGATGTTTACCTGGTTAAAACCTTTCTCCTTTCCGTATGAGATACGGTGTTGTTGATTTACTCGGTTCAAAATACACCGGTTAAAATCTGAGCTGCTCTGCTTACACCACCGGTTAAAATACAATAAAAGTCGCCTATTTGTTTACACCACCGGTTAAAATACTGAAAAGGCTTTTCACATTAATTAATTTTGCTAAATATACAAAATGTGCACTGTCACACCACCGGTTAAAAAATACACAAAAGCGCTTTTCATTAACACCACCGGTTAAAATACGGTCAGTGCACTGTCATTTACACCACCGGTTAAAATACACAAAAGGCCGTTCGCTTATTACATTACCACCGGTTAAATACAAAGTGCGCTGTTCGCTTACACCACCCCGATTAAATATAGTCAGGTGCACCTGTCTGTTCATACCATCCCGGTTAAAAACATCAGGTGCGCCTGATGTTTACACCATCCTTCCTCCTTTCGCGTGAAACGCGCTAGGTTGTTGTTTTGCTCGGTTAAAAGCATCAGGTGCGCCTGATGTTTACACCATCCTTCCTCCTTTCGCGTGAAACGCGTTAGGTTGTTTGTTTTGCTTGGTTAAAAACATTAGGTGCACCTGATGTTTACACCATTCTTCCTCCTTTCACATGAGATGCGTTAGGTTGTTGTTTCACTCGGTTAAAATTATGTTGTGACATATTTGTATGCGATCTTGTGGCACATTTAATGCAATGCACCCCCTGTTATGTTTCATATCATTTGCACGAGGCTTGCCTCCTATGTTGCCATCTTCATATCTTTATCATCACTCCATGACATTGCATTGTATTGCATACATCATGAATTTTCAAACGACCGGCTTCGCGAAGCGTGTAAGTCCAACTTTCAAACTGCATTTTGGGCATGTCACTTGCATTCTGCCCCTGAACTACGCTGGTTTGATTCCTTGCAAATGGATACGTAGGCAACCTTCGGGTTCAACCACTTGCATTACATCTTGTTTGTTTGCCCAAGTCTTACGGCTTTATCAAAAGGGTCGTCTTTGGGCTTTGACATTCACTCACGTCATGAAATGACTCTGAGCTCTGTCAAAGAGGGGCAACTGTAGACACCCCATTTTGACTGGCCCTAAGACTTGGGCGCTTTCTTTTGATTACCCGATGATGACAATTAGAATGTGTTTCTCACAAAATTCTCAGTAAGAAAGATGGAATCCCAACCTTCACCCATTTTTTGGCCAAACTATTTTAGACCCTAAAACCCTCTTTTCAAAATATGTTTTTTTTAAATGTTTCTACAATGTCCCGAGGCTCCCATTTCGATTAAAATGTTGCACTTTTCAGTAAACCGAGTAAGGACAAAGTGGAAATAAATGGAAGGGAGGTGAACTTTTTTTTAAAAAAATATTTAAAAACATCTTCTTTATAGGTTTGGAGTTAAAGGAAATAGGAGAGTATGAAAGAAAACAGGTTTAGGAAAAGAATGAGTATCAAATCATTAAGAAGGAAATGAGCAGCCTTCACTAAATTAGGCATTTCTCTTTGTACACTTGGGATTTAAATGTGAGGCCACCAACATTGGAAAGTAGACTTCTTGGGCTTCAATTTAGACCCAAGAACCGCCTAAAACCAAGTCCATATGGGGGAGATATGCCCATTTGAAGTTGGGCTTCAAAGCAGATTTTGTTGACCCAGCCCGAGACAGCCTTTACTAAATTAGGCATATCTCTTTGTACACTTGGAATTTAAATTTGAGGCCACCACCATTGGAAAGTAGACTTCTGGGGCTTCAATTTGGACCCAAGAACCGCCTAAAACCAAGTCCATATGGGGGAGATATGCCCATTTGAAGTTGGACTTAAAAGCAGATTTTGTTGACTCGGCCCAAAACAACAATAGCCCATTTTTTCTTGGTTTTGGTTCGGTTGGGACAACCCATTTGCCTATTTTCTGAGCCATTCAAGTGCATCCACTCATTCTCCATTATACCTAATCATCCCCCATTGTCAAAAAGAGGTTTTGTTTGCATTCATAAAGGAGTATCCCATGCAACCACCTTGAAAATTTGCCCTCTTATCACATTCTTGTCTCCCACCTTGTCTCCCACCTTATTTTTGACCTTTACTCTCCCTCATTGCCTATATAGAATGATCATATTGTAAGAGAGAAGGAGGACCACGAAATTGAAGAGAAAGGAGTGAAAAAAGAGAGAAAAATTGAGTTTTTTTAGCCAAAAATATTCCTATCTTCCATATACACCCCATACCTTATATAGCTACTGAAATTCCTCATTTCCATACACCAAAACCACTCTAAAAATTCTGATATAGCCAAAGATCAATTGCCTTGATCATAAGGGAGAGTGTTTAGTGATTGAAAGTGAGAAAAACTAGAGAGTTAGCCACTTTTCATACCATAAACTCCATAAACTCCATAATTTCGAATTGAAGATTTGAGAACACACTTCACTTGAGGGTGATCAAGAGGAAGTTTGGAAATCAAGAAGTTCAATCTTTCTTTGGAAGGTGAATTTTTGGTCTTTCATTTTCTTATATTTTATATCTCATAGTTATTTTCTTACTTCTTATTTCGTAGTGTTTGTTATAATCCAAGTAGTTGGTTTATCTCATATTTATTTTCTTACTTTATATTTCATAGTGTGTTGTTATAATCCTAGTGGTTTGTTTAGCTTATTATTATTTATTTATTTATTTTTATTCGCATGTTTTAATTTCATATTAGTTTTGTTGTAATCTTGCATGTTCTACCTCATATTTATTCTTTTTCTTGTATTAGTCTCACATTAGTTTTGTTGTAATCTTGTATGTTCTATCTTATATTTGTTTTATTGTTTTAGGTTTATGTTGTAAGTTTACACTTTTTATTTTATTTTATATTTGTTTTCGTGTTTTTAATCTAACCGGTAGTGGTTAGTTGAGCCACCTACATATTTTTTGTTTGTACCTTTTCTTGGTTTCGCAACAAGACAGGTTTTGCTTGGCCTAGTTGGCCGGCCGGCCTATTTGGCCGGTCGGTTAGCTTCTTCCAGACAAGATGGCGTAATCTCCCAATATTGACCAATTTCCGGTGGTGGTTCCAAAGAACATGAAGTTTTTATTTTATTTTATTTTATTTTTTTTTAATTTTGAGTGCATTGTGAGGTTTTTATTTTGTTGTAATATTTCCTTCTCTCTCTCTTATCTGGTTTGTAATAATTTATTCAAAGCGTTGTAATAATTCCCCGCCCCACTTCTTTCTATCCCATTCTTTTACTTGCTTTCCTTATTTGTACATAAACATCATATTTATTTTTCATCATATTCATGCTTTGCATCCATGTTTCATGCATCTTGATTCGGCGAAGTTTGCATTTGTGGATTTAATCAATTCCTATGTGATTATGTGCGCTACCTCATGTTCTTGAGATGATTCACATGTCATATCTTAGAAGCCGAATCTTTAGTTGCATCTCATGAGTGAATTGCATTAGGATTTTGTATATAAGATCATGCATGTTTTACTAACTTTGTTTTGTAGCTCGTTCGCGGGTCGTCAAACATGTAAGTTTTTATGCTTTAGCATCCCGTTTGTGTGTGTTTTTCTTACTATGTTTAAGCATCCTACCATGTGGCTATTTGCTTATGTGATATAACTGTATGAATGCCAGTGGATGGAGGTTGTGTTGCTTAATTTGGAATGATATTGATTTTCGTGTTTGTAAACTCAATTTATTTGGGTTATACATTTTCAAAACTCTTTCAAAACTATATGAAATCAAATTATTCCAAAATGGGTGACATAGTCTATACTTGTATGTTTCACATAGTAAATTTTAGGATTTATTAAATAATCAGAACATGAACATATAAAGAAAATAAAAGTCATATTATGGTTTAGTAGAGGCCGATCTTTTGATCGGGTGAACGGGGGTGCTCAAATAATGACCTTCCCCCTTCATACCTAAGGTTCCGAGCCAAGCATCCTTGGTTACGACGAACAGTGGCCTTGGCACGAGTCATGGGTTTCCTAATTTTCCCAAAATAAATATTAGGTGGCGACTCTGAGATCTGATGACGCAGTCCATTTTTGGTAAAATTGCAATAAAAATGGATTTTCAATAAAAGTTGCCAACTGACTCTCATATACGTTTCACATTGCACTCGTGAGACTAGATCAAAGAGATCTCGAGTCCGAATCGCTTAACGCTGGTACCCCCGCATGTTCAGGTCGCAACATCAACCAAGCGCCCGTAGTCTCGGATCATTGAACCCCCAACTCTCATCTTGAGGCCGTGCCTTAACCTCTTCTCAAACTCGATACAGCGGCGTTCCTCGGAAGCCACAAGTTCAGGTGCGAACCTAGACAAGCTAGTAAAAGTAGCCTCATACTCGGCCACTGAAGAACTCAACTGTAAAAGCTAGCAGAACTGGTCTCTCAGCTTCTCCCTGACTGCTGGAGATAAGAACTTCTCCTGGAAAGCATTCACAAAAGCCTCCCAAGTGCCATCCAAACGACCCTTCACGAATTTCCACCATCGACCAGATCCTTCACCGAAAGATGCCAAGGTCACTTTCAATGCCCCGTCCTCGATGCCAAGCATCTCGAACATCTTACTCATTTGCTCCAACCACTCGTCTGCCTTAAGTGGTTCCTTTGGATCCCCAACAAACTCGTCCGGTTAGACCTAAGAACTCCCTCTTCAAAAAGGAAGGCCCCGCCAACCACTGGGCTCGTGACTGAGCCCGAATCGATTCTCCGCCTGAGGATATCTATAGACTCCTCAAAGCATTGGCTATCCTTGGGCTAAAGTGCCCATAGCCTCTCGACTGCTTGGCCACATTGGCCAGCTAACACCCTCTGCAAGGCGGAATGTCATCAGGTATAGGCACCTCCGCCTCCTAGGCCTACCTTGCCTACCACCACGCCCTCGCCCCGACATCCTAATAAAAGTAACGAAGAACATTAGCACATTCATAAATGTGCCAAAACTAAACACTCAGGCGTCTAATACATGGACAATCAGAATTCACTTCCACATAAGCACATAAACACATAAGCACTTACGAACTTCATTTCGGATAATGATAGTCTCGAGGCATTACTAGAGTTCGGTTAGAAACAAAGATTGATCAAGTGCTTTTCCAACAAGACTCACGTAAACCCCAGGATCCAATCAACATCCTAGAAACTAAATCCCATACCCACATAGTCACATAAACATGTTATCAAATAAACACATAATGTCACACATAGGTCTCTAACAAGCGAGACAAACCCATTGTGATACTAATCACTTCCCACGTACCCAAAGTATTTGAACCCGGTAGGCTCTGATACCAAGTTGTAACACCCTAAAAAAAAAGCCCATAAATCATCCAACAATAGCATGCTTAGACATAAGAGAATGAAGCATAAATATATTCCATCAGAGTAATCATTACAAAATGTATTACATGTTGACAACAAAAGTAAATGCCCTATAGGCTTACAACTTTCCAAGTCAACACTTGGTTACAAAAGAGAGTGCTAACTCTATACAAAGAAAGCCCTTGGCTTGATATACTTGTCATACAACAAAACAACAAAAGGTGTCCCAGCCACTAAGCCTCCCAAGCTACGTCCTCGGAGGTGGCATGCTACATGTACCTGAAAATGATGTCCCATATAGGGTGAGCCACAACCCAAAGAGAAATATACTAAACCAACTATAAACAATGACTAAAATAATAGCATTCAACAGATGGTCCATACTTATATTCCAACTCATGCCATATTACGCTTTCATGACAATCATGCCCAAGTTACATTTCGTTTCCATTTCTTATTCAACTCTCCATCGAAAACAAGGCTCGTAACTGCCCAAATAACTTAATGAGATTAAAACTCATTGCTCAATTACTTTCAAAGTTCATGAGATACATATTTTGGTGTTGTATCAATAACGCATAAAACCACTTCCATACTTCATAAACGATACACATTTTGGCGCTGTATCAATATAACATAGAAACGCTTCTATACTTCACAATTGATAATGATATACATTTTAGTGCTATATCAAATCAAACAAACACTTCCATACTTCACCATGATACACATTGTAGTACTGTATCAATGTCACACAATTTCCGGTTTCGAGGTCCATCCCCTATCTTCCCCTAAACCGTGGAGTACATCCCCTATCTCCTCCCACACAACACAATGTATATAAACAATTATCATATACATGTTCAATCATTAAATACACAATTTTGATGTATTAAACCAATCGCTATACTCGATAGCCTACTCAATTGATTAGTTTTAGTTTGCCTAATCATCATGCATTGTCTACAACAATCAAGACTATCCTCCACCGATAGCCCAAAGCAGTTATTTTTAAACAGAAAATAAATGCACCAAATGGATAAATTATCAACATTTGCCTAGGTGAGTGATAAATTGATCCAACTACACCCTTTAGTCCCATACCATTCCAATTTGAATATTTCCTATTCAATTTCTCATTTTCCCAAAATTAATTATGCCGATTAATTTATCACACAATTAGGGCTTTTTCCCAAATTCACAAAACCAACCTTAAGGTTCCTTTTTCGTCAACAATCCAACACCAAGTCTATTTTCCAATGTATTACATACATAAGAGTTTATATGTTTGAAAACACATCTTTTGAAAATTACACAAAGGCCCCAAACTTTCTCAAAATTACCCAACAACCCCCAACATATTGAAATACTAAAATTCAGAGACAAAGCTCATAAGATGGAGTAGGATATCCCTACCTCGAAGTTAGAGCTCAAATGGAGAAGAGACCAAAACCAAAGTGCTCCAAACTCCAAACTTTTCGGATCAAAACGAAGCCTTCGACGATCAACACACTTTTTACAAAGGCACCAAGGGAGTGAAACACTCTAACTAGATCAAACCCTAGAGAGAAAGGAGATCCTAGAGAGAGAAGCTCTCAAAATGGGTTTTTAGAAAGTAAGAGAGAGAGTGTGAATGTAAAAGGTGATTCAAAAATGCCTAACTGACGACTGATAAACGACACTCCTGCTCGAGCGGAGAACAGAACGCTCGAGCATCAAGCACAAAAATCTGAACACGCTCGAGAGCAAGAAGGCCCGCTTGAGCGCCAAGACACAAGAACAAAACATATCCGCTCGAGCGCGAAAACCAGTCCGCTCGAGCATAGATCTTTCCCTCCCAGAACTTTCACAGACAAAGCACTACCTGCTTGAGCGCCAACATACCCACTCGAGCGTGACCCGCTCGAGCGTGAAAAACACACCTGCAGAAGTTTTGCAGAGGCACGAAATACTGGGAGTATGGAATCTCCGCTCGAGTGCACAAGCACCCGCTCGAGCGGACCATTCAAAAACTGGGCAACAAGAATTTGAACTAAGGCTCAACCCACCTGTTCGAAACACGCCCAACACATCCTAAAACTCAAACATGAGGAATTAAAGGATGACAACAAGATATACAACCACCAACTCCATGGAACCAAAGTCCGGAATACACTAAATACAGAAAGGGCAAAACCGGAATCGCTATAACCTTCCCCCCTTAAAGAATTTCGTCCTCGAAATTAACTACAAGTTTTTCAAAAACAAGATTTTCTCCAATTTAAACAATGTCACATTCAACATTCAATAACTCGACCCACCCCGGTCATTCTATCTCTTGTCAAGAGGCATTTCACAGCATATACATTTCAATATGTACTTCCTTTCCATTTCAACAGTTTACAATATACATGATCCCCATTTCCATAACATATTCACGTCTCATGATATATATCCATTTCTACAATACATCCAACATATGCAAAGTTACATTAAACTTCCATAAACCAAAACATATACAATGTTTTACAACTTAAGACATATGTAATGTTCTTAAAGTTCAACAATATTACATAATTTCAATATATGATTATACATCAACAAACATGTCCGGATATTTCTTGCGGACCTCCAACTCACGTTCCCAAGTGGCTTCTTCCACTCCGTGATGTTTGCACAAAACCTTTACCAAGGGAATGGTCTTGCCTCGCAAGACTTCATCCCGCCTATCCAAGACCCGAACCGGTCTCTCCTCATACGAGGCATCCTCGCTACCTCTAAGTCGGTCCAATCCAACACGTGGCGATGGATCCGCTGCATTCAAGCATACTAACATGAAATACGTCATGTACTGGATAATCAAGGTGGCAAAGCCAAACGACAAGCAGCCTCCCCAATCCTAATTTTATACTAACATGATCTGGCTTGTTAATTTTATTGAACTTCAATTTTTAATTTTATACAACTTCCATTTTTATTTTTATTCAACTTCCATTTTTATTCAATTTCTCTTTTCTATTCAACTTCCTTTTTTATTTAATTTCCATATAGATCGTTAAGGTATAGTGGTTTTTTGAATGAACTTTCATTTTTATTTTTATTCAACTTATATTTTTATTCAATTCTATTTTCTATTCAACTTCCTTTTTTATTTAATTTCCAAATAGATCGTTAAGTTATAGTGGTTTCTTGAATGAACTTCCATTGTTAATTTTATGCAACTTCCATTTTTATTTCAATTCAACTTCCTTTTTTATTTAATTTCCAAATAGATCTATTTTATTGAACTTCAATTTCCAAATAGATCGTTAAGGTATAGTGGTTTCTTGAATTAACTTCTATTTTTATTTTTATTCAACTTCCATTTTTAGTGGTTTCTCGAATGAACTTCCATTATTATTTTATGCAACTTCCATTTTTATTTAATTTCCTATTCTATTCAACTTTATTTTTTTTTTATTTACTTTCCAAATAGATCGCTAAGGTATAGTGGTGTATTCAACTTCCATTTCTATTCAACTTCCATTTTTATTTAATTTCCAAATTGATCGTTAACGTATAGTGGTTTTTTGAATGAACTACCCTTTTTAATTTTATGCAACTTCCATTTTTTATTTCCAAATAGATTGTTAAGGTATAGTGGTTTTTTGAATGAACTTCCATTTTTAATTTTATACAACTTCCATTTTTATTCAATTTTTAATTTTATTCAACTTCCTTTTTTATTGAATTTCCAAATAAATCGTTCAGGTATAGTGGTTTCTTGAATTAACTTTCATTTTTATGCAACTTCCATTTTTATTTTTATTCAACTTCCTTTTTTATTTAATTTCCAAATAGATCATTAGGGTATAGTGGTTTCTTGAATGAACTTCCATTTTTTAATTTTATGCAACTTCCTTTTTTATTCAATTTTCCTTTCTATTACACTTCCTTTTTTATTTTATTTCCAAATAGATCGTTAATGTATAGTAGTTTCTTGAATGAACTTCCATTGTTAATTTTGTGCAACTTCCATTTTTATTCAATTTTCTTTTTATTTTATTTTCAAATAGATCGTTAAGGTATAGTGGTTTCTTGAATGAACTTCCATTTTTAATTTTATGCAACTTTCATTTTTATTTTTATTCTACTTCCATTTTTATGTAATTTCCTTTTCTATTGAACTTCTTTTTTTTATTTAATTTCCAAATTGATCGTTAAGTTATAGTGATTTCTTGAATGAACTTCCATTTTTAATTTTTGAAAATTAAATAAAAGAGGAAGTTGAATAGAAAAGGAAATTGAATAAAAATGGAAGTTGAATAAAAATATAAATGTATGTTAAATAGAAAAGGAAGTTGAATAAAAATAAAAATGGAAGTTGCATGAAATTAACAATGGAATTTATTCAAGAAACCACTATACCTTAACGATCTATTTGGTAGTTAATTTCCAAATAGATCGTTATGGTATAGTGGTTTCTTGAATGAAGTTTCATTGTTAATTTTATGCAACATTGATTTTTATTCAACTTCCATTTTTTTATTTACTTTCCAAATAAATCGTCAAGGTATAGTAGTTTTTTGGATGAACTTCAATTTTTAATTTTCTATTCAACTTCCTTTTTTATTTAATTTTCAAATAGACTGTTAAGGTATAGTTGTTTCTTGAATTAACTTCCATTTATATTTTTATTAACTTCCTTTTCTATTGAACTTCCATTTTTATTTTTATTCAACTTCCATTTTTAATTTTATGTAACTTCCATTTTTATTCAATTTCCATTTCTATTCAACTTCATTTTTTATTTGATTTCCAAATAGATCGTTAAGGTAGAGTGGTTTTTTGAATAAACTTCAATTTTTAATTATATGCAACTTCCATTTATATTTTTAATTTCCAAATAGATCGTTAAGATATAGTGGTTTATTGAATGAACTTCCATTGTGAATTTTATGCAACTTTCATTTTTATTTTTCTTCAACTTCCTTTTTATAAAATTTCCTTTTTTATTTAACTTCCATTTTTATTTAATTTACTTTTTTATTCAACTTCTTTTTTTTATTTAATTTCCAAATAGATTGTTAAGGTATAGTGGTTTTTTGAATGAACTTCCATTATTATTTTTACTCAACTTCCATTTTTATTCAATTCTCTTTTTTATTTAATTTCCAAATAGATCGTTAAGGTATAGTGGTTTCTTGAATGAACTTCGATTTTTATTTTTATGTAACTTCCATTTTTAATTTTATGCAACTTCCATTTTTATTCAGTTGTCTTTTCTATTCAACTTCCTTTTTGATTTAATTTTCCAATAGATCTTTATAGTATAGTGGTTTCTTGAATGAACTTCAATTGTGAATTTTATGCAACTTTCTTTTTTATTTTTATTCAACTTCCATTTTTATTCAATTTCCCTTTCTATTCAACTTCCTTTTTTATTTAATTTCCAAATAGGTCGTTAAGGTATAGTGGTTTCTTAAATGAACTTCCATTTTTAATTTTATGCAAATTCCATTTTTATTTTTATTCAACTTCTATTTTTATTCAATTTCCATTTCTATTCAACTTTTTTTTTATTTAATTTCAAAATAGATCATTAAGGTATAGTGGTTTCTTCAATGAACTTTCATTTTTAATTTTATGCAACTTCCATTTTTATTTTTATTCAACTTCCATTTTGATTCAATGTCCTTTTCTATTCAACTTCCTTTTTTTTTTTTTTAATTTCCAAATAGGTCGTTAAGGTATAGTGGTTTTTTCAATTAACTTCCATTTTTAATTTTATGCAACTTTCATTTTTATTTTTAATTTCCAAATAGATCGTCAAGGTGTAGTGGTTTATTGGATGAACTTCAATTTTAATTTTATGCAACATCTATTTTTATTTTTATTCAACTTCCATTTTTATTCAAGTAACTTTTCAATTCAACTTCCTTTTTATTTAATTTCCAAATAGATCATTAAGGTATAGTGGTTTCTCGAATGAACTTCCATTTTTATTTTTACTCAACTTCCATTTTATTTTTATTAAACTTCAACTTTTATTCAATTTCCTTTTCTATTCAACTTCCTTTTTATTTAATTTCTAAATAGATCGTTAAGGTATAGTGTTTTCTTGAATGAACTTCCATTTTTTAATTTTATGCAATTTTCATTTTTATTTTTATTCAACTTCCATTTTTATTCAATTTCCTTCTCTATTCAACTTCCATTTTTAATTTTATTCAACGTCCATTTTTATTTAATATTTAATTTCCACATTAGAGAATGTGGGTTTTTTTTTTGATGAACTCATTTTTTTTTATTTGCAACTTTTTTTATTCATTCAACCTTTTTATTTAATTTCATAATAGATCATTAAAGTATAGTGGCTTCTAATAAACTTCGATTTTTATTTTATTCAACTTCCTTTTTATTTAATTTCCAAATAGATCGTTAAGGTACAGTGGTTTCTTGAATGAACTTCCATTGTTAATTTTATGCAACTTCCATTTTTATTTTTGTTCAACTTCCATTTGTATTCAATTTACTTTTCTATTCAACTTCCATTTTTATTCAATTTCATTTTCTATGCAACTTCCATTTTTATTTTTATTCAATTTCCATTTTTATTTAATACCAAAAAAGATCATTAAGGTATAGTGGTTTCTTGAATGAACTTCCATTTTTAATGTTATTCAACTTCCATTTTTATTTAATTTCCAAATAAATCGTTAAGGTATGATGGTTTCTTGAATGAACTTACATTGTTAATTTTATGCAACTTCTATTTTTATTCAATTTACTTCTCTATTCAACTTCCTTTTTTATTTTTATTCAACTTCCACTTTTATTTTTATTCAACTTCCATTTTTAATTTTATTCAACTTCTATTTTTATTCAATTTCCATTTCTTTTCAACTTCATTTTTTATTCAACTTTCTTTTTTCTTTAATTTCCAAATAGATTGTTTAAGGTATAGTGGTTTTTTAAATGAACTTCTATTGTTAATTTTATGCAACTTCCATTTTATTTTATTCAACTTCACTTTTATTCAATTTCCATTTCCTTTCAACTTCCTTTTTATTATTCAACTTCCATTTTTATTCGATTTCTTTTTCTATTCAACTTCATTTTTTTATTTAACTTCCAAATAGGTCGTTAAGGTATTATGGTTTTTTGAATGAACTTCCATTTTTATTTTATGCAACTTCCATTTTTATTTTTATTCAATTCTATAGCGATCCCGGGTTTTACCCCTTGTTGTACAGTGATCTGAACTTGGTTCCGTGGATTTTAGCAGTTGTTTATATCTTATTTACATCCTTTCGTACCTTGTATTTGAGTTATAGGATGTGTTGGGCATGTTTGTTGCAGGTTGGTTGTGTTTGGGAGCAAATGGTTGCTTGCAAAATTTTGGTCCTTCGCCGAAGCGAAGTTTGTCGCCGAACGAGCTCTTGTTTGGTCTTTCGCCGAGCAGAGGTTTATTTGCTCGAGCGAGAGTTAATTTTTGTATCTGGTGGATCGATTGAGAAGTTCTTGGCTCGAGCTTGCGTCTACGTTTGGTTCTGGACCTGAAGGGTGCAATTCTTCGCTCGAGCGAGTGAGGTGTATGTTTTGAGTTCCTTCGCTCGAGCAAGCATTCGATCGCTCGAGCGTGCTTCTAGGTTGCAGACCTGAAGCTTCGAGTTGGTGGGTCGAGCGGGACTTTATTCGCTTCGGCGAGGGTTTTGTGTCCGTCGCCGAGCGCCCAACTCTTCGCTCGAGCGAGCCTGTTATATATCAGTAGGCAGCAGCGGGAATAACTTCACTTTTTCATTCCCTCTTCTTTTACAAACCCTAGATCCGACTCTCTCTCTCTCTATACTTGTCTTCTCTCTAAGGTTTGATCTATTTAGAGTGAGTTTCTACCCTTAGTCCTTTGTTAAAAAGATAGAGTGGGTTGAGGGCTTCGTTTTAATCTGAAAAACTTGAGATTTGGAGCACGTTGGTTTTTGATCTTCATCTCCGTTTGAGCTCAAACTTCGAGGTAGGGATATCCTACTTCTCCTTATGAGTTTTGTCTTTAAATTTTGGCATTTTGATATGTTGGGGGTTGTTGGGTAATTTGGAGAAAGTTTGGGCCTTTATGTAATTTTACAAAAGAAGGGGTCTTACTTATATAAACCTATATGCATGTTTAGCATGGAGAAATGAGGTAAATGTTGGGTTATTGATAAAAATGGAACCTTAGGGTTGTTTGTTAATTATGGGAAATGCCCTAATTACATTGATAAATTAATTTGTAAAATTAATTTTGAGAAATGAGAAATTGAATTGAGAATGTTGAAATTGTGAATGTATGGGATTAACGGGTGTAGTTGGATCATTTATCACTCACCTAGTTGAAATGTTGATATTTTATCTATTTGGTGCATTTATTTTCGCTTAGAAATAAGCTTTTGAGCTATCGGTGGAGGATAGTCTTGATTGTTGTAGACAATGCATGATGATTAGGCAAACTAAAACTAATCGATTGAGTATGCTAACAAATATAGCGGTTGGAATAATACATTAACTTTATGTATTGATTGATTATGTATATGATCTCGTTTATATACATTGTGAGTGTGGGAGGAGATAGGGGATGTACTCCATGGTTTAGGGGAAGATAGGGGATGGACCTCTAAACCGGATTTTGTTTGACATTGATACAGCACTACAATGTGTATCAAGTGTGGATCATGGAAGTGTTTGAATTGATTTGATATAGCACTAACATGTGTATCATTATCAATGGTGAAGTATAGAAGTACTTTTACGTTATATTGATACAGCACCAAAATGTGTATCCTTCGTGAAGTATGGAAGTGGTTTATGTGTTATTGATACAGCACCAAAATGTGTATCCATTATGAATTTCAAAATGTTTTAAAGATGAGTCATAATCTCATTAAGTTATTTGGCTAGATTTCGAGCCTTGTTTTCAAACTCATGGTTGAAAAAGAAGTGGAAATGAAATGTAACATGGACTTGAATGTCATGAAACTATAATGTGTTATAAGTGGGAATATAAGTGTGGACCATCTATCGAACGCTGTTATTTTCACCCTAGATGGGACATCATTTACAGGTACAGGTAGCATGCCACCTCCAAGGACATAGCTTGGGAGGCTTGAGGCAGACAGACTTTTTGGTTGTTTTGCTTTCCTTTGATGTATTACATGTAAATTCAAGCCAAGGGCTTAAAATGTATATGAGTTGGTACTCATTTCTTGTAACCAAGTGTTGGCTTGGAAAGTTGTAAGCCTATAGGGCCTTTGCTTTTGTTGTCAACATGTAATACTTTTGTAAGAACTACTTTGATAAATAGAAAGATGTTTATTTCTCTTATATTGTTGCATGTCAAGAATGATGGGTTTTATGTATTTTTTTGAGGGCATTACAACTTGGTATCAGAGCGTACCGGGTTCAAATACTTTGGGTACGTGGGAAGTGATTAGTATCACAATGGGTTTGTCTCGCTTGTTAGAGACCTATGTGTGACATTATGTGTTTATTTGATAACATGTTTATGTGACTATGTGGGTATGAGATTTAGTTTTTAGGATGTTGATTAGATCCTTGGGTTTCTGTGAGTCTTGTTGGAAAAGCACTTGATCAATGCTGTTTCTAATCGGAACTCTAGTAATGCCTCAAGACTATCATTATCCAGAAATGAAATTCATAAGTGCTTATGTGATTATGTGCTTACATGGAGTGAATTACTGTTGTCCATTGCATTAGGACGCAAGTGTTATAGCTTCGGCACATTTGTGAATGTGCTAATGTTCTTCGTTACCTTTATTAGGATGTCAAGACGAGGACGTGGTGGTAGGCGAGGTAGGCCTAGGAGGCAGGAGGTGCCTATACCGGATGGCATTCCGGCGCAGCAGGAGGGTGTTGGCCAGGCCAATGTGGTCGAGCTAGCAGGTCAGCAGGCCATGGGCGCCTTAGCTCGCGAAATGTAAGGAGCATTGAGAGCATCCATGGACATTCTCAGAGCTGAGAATCAAGTCCAGGCCCAGGTCGTTGATGCAGGGCCTTCCTTTCTGAAGAGGGAGTTCTTCCGGTCAAATCTGGATGAGTTTTTGGGGGATCCGAGAGAGCCACTTAAGGCTGATGAGTGACTGGAGCAGATGACTAAGACGCTTGAGATGCTTGGCATCGAAGACAGGACTTTGAAAGTGACTTTGGCATCTTTCCAGCTTAAGGGGGATGCGGGTCAGTGGTGGAAATTCATGAAGGGCCATATTGGTGGTACTTGGAAGGCTTTTGTGGGTGCTTTCTAAGAGAAGTTCTTATCTCCAGCAGTCAGGGAGAAGCTGAGAGACCAGTTCTGCCAGCTTTTCCAGTTGAGTTCTTCAGTGGCCGAGTATGAGGTCAAGCTTTAGCTTGTCCAGTTCAAGACTGAACTTGTGACGTTCGAGAACGCCAACATGTCGAGTTTGAGAAGAGGTTGAGGCACGGCCCCAAGATGCGAGTTGGGTGTTCTTTGATCCGAGACTATAGGTGCTTGGTTGATGCTGCCCCCCATATGGAGATCATGATGCAGGAGGAGGAGGGACAGAGAGGCTCCAAGAGGAGCCAGGATGGTCAGGGTGATGGCAGGAGACAGAAGGGTGCTAACCCTCAGTAGTCTCAGGGTGGTGTTGCTAGATCGACCTTTCCAAAGGCCGAAGAAGGGCTCGGGAGAGGCAATCAGGGAGATTTCACCTGTTACAAGTGTGGTCAGCTGGGCCACAAGGCTTCGGTTTGCCCACAGAGGAGAGAAGGTCAGAGAGCTGCTTCATCTTCAGCTAGACCAGAGAGCGAGTCAGGGGCCAGCCCTTGTCTTGTTATCAGTGTGGTCAGCCTGGGCACCTGAAGAGGTTTTGCCCACAGTTGAGTGCCACTTCGGGCGCGTCTGGTTCTAGGCAGACGCAGAGTTTTCAGCCAGCTCAGTCTGTGCAGGCCTCGAGGGCCAATCCGGGAGCTTCGTCGTCCCAGTTTGTGCAGCAGTCGTATGCTCCGAGGGGTGAGCAGGTGGATTAGGGGCCTACTGGGCACGTGTATGCTGTTACCACGCAGGATCTTGTACCTGCTCCATCAGTTGTGAGAGGTATCTTCTTGTTTTGCAACTCGGTTGCTAGTGTATTGATTGATACGGGTGCATCTCATTCTTTTGTATCTGCTACATTTGCATCTGTTTTGGGATTGGAGTTGGCACAGTTAGCATCTCCTATTTGTGTAGTGTCACCTATTGGGGGTGAGTTGATTTTGAAACAAGGATGTAGGGGTTGTGATATAGAGGTCGCCGATCGCCGGCTTCCGTTTCCTTTTGTAGTGATGCCCATGTCGGGATTTGATGTTATTTTGGGTATGGACTGGCTATCGTCATACCGGACTGTTATTGATTGCTACTGTTAGAGGGTCACAGTTTGTACCTTGAGTGGGGATTGTTTCCATTTTCTAGGGGATCGAGTAGGTAGTGTGTTGCCACCGGTGTATGATCTTGTGAGGGCGAGTGACCTTGGTGGTCTACTTGTTAGCTTTTGGGTTAGTGAGTGTGGAGAGACCCAGACTATGTTGCCGAGAGTGGTTTGTGAGTACTCGGACGTCTTTCTCGAGGATCTCGTTAGTTTGCCACCTCATCGAGAGATTGAGTTCTCTATTGATTAGGTGCCCGGCACAACGCCGTTTTCTATGGCACTCCACCGCTTTTGCCTCAAATGAGTTGGTTGAGTTGAAGTTTCAGCTCCAGGAATTGCTGGATAAGGGCTTTATTCGCCCTAGTGTTTCGTCGTGGGGAGCACCGACCCTTTTTGCTAAAAAGAAAGATGGCGCCTTGAGACTTTGTATCGACTTCCAGAAGTTGAATCGGGCTACGGTTAAGAATAAGTACCCTATGCCCCGTATAGATGACCTGTTTGACCAGTTGAAGGGGTCCCGTTGTTTCTCTAAGACAGACTTGAGATCGGGTTACCACCAGTTGAGGGTTAGGGACGGCATTCCGTACGCGGTATGGCCATTATGAGTTTCTGGTGATGCCATTTGGGCTCACCAATGCACCGGCAGTCTTTATGGATTTGATGAACCGGATATTCCAGGAATTCTTAGATCGCTTCGTGGTCGTTTTTGTGGACGACATCCTCATCTATTCACCTTCAGAGGAGGGGCACGAGGAACACTTGAGAGTGGTGCTCGAGTTACTTAGAACCCATAGGCTGTATGTCAAGTTTGGGAAGTGTGAGTTCTGGCTAGGAGAAGTCAAGTTCTTAGGCCATGTGGTTTTCGGAGAAGGGGTGTCTGTTGATACATCCAAGATTGACGTAGTGCAAGATTGGGCACAGCCTAAGAGTGTGTTTGAGATCCGCAGTTTTCTGGGATTAGCTGGGTATTACCGCCGGTTTGTGAAGGATTTCTCCAGGTTAGCTTCGCCGTTGACTAGACTGACTCGGAAGGGTATCAAATTTGTATGGAGTGAGACTTGTGAAAAGTCATTCCAAGAGCTAAAGGTTGGATTGACCACCGCTCCGGTCTTGATTATTTCGGAGAGAGGATTGGGTTATGCAGTCTATTATGATGCCTTACGAGAGGGTTTGGGTTGTGTGTTGATGCAAGAGGGGAAAGTGGTTGCCTATGGTTCACGTCAGTTGAAAATACACGAGAAGAATTACCCTACACATGACCTAGAGCTAGCAGCAGTGATCTTTGCCTTGAAAATCTGAAGGCACTACCTTTATGGTGAGAGATTCGAGGTGTTCTCGGATCATAAGAGTCTGAAATATCTGTTTACACAGAAAGACTTGAACTTGAGGCAGAGGAGGTGGATGGAGTTTATTGAGGATTACGACTTCGAGTTGTACTATCATCCGGGGAAGGCCAATGTTGTGGCCGATGCCCTTAGCAGGAAATTCATTAGTGATGTAGCTTGTATAGCTATCCGGGAGTGGGAGATGTTAGGTGCGCTTGGCGAGTTTGATTTGCTTCTGGGCGAATTCGTTGAGGCTACGGCCTTGTTTTCTATTGTTGCTCAGCCTACACTTGTGACTCGAGTGTTAGAGGCACAGAGAGGTGACCTTGAGGTAGAATCCCTCCGAGAGAAGATCTCCAGTGGGAAGGTTGAGAAGGGTTTGTCTGTGTATCCCGACCAGAGTGTGAGATACCGAGACCGATTGTTTGTGCCAGAGTCTTGTTGAGAGGAGGTACTCCGAGAGTTTCATCATTCACGCCTTGCGGTGCATCCGGGAGGCACTAAGATGTATCGTGATTTGGGACGTCAGTTTTGGTGGAGGGGTATGAAGAGAGATGTGGCAGTTTTTGTGTCTAAGTACCTTACTTGTCAGCAAGTGAAGGCCAAACATCAGAGGCCAGCGGGTTTGTTACAACCCTTGCCTATTGCCGAGTGGAAGTGGGAGCATGTCACTATGGACTTCGTTGTAGGTCTTCCGAGGACTCAGCGGGGTAGTGATACTATTTGGGTGGTTGTAGACCGGTTGACTAAGTCGGCGCACTTCATTCCTATGCGCGTGAGAGATTCGGTAGATCATCTTGCCGACTTGTATATTCGGGACATAGTGAGGTTGCACGGGGTCCCAGTGACGATTGTCTCAGATAGAGATCCTCGTTTTACTGCCAGGTTGTGGCAGAGTTTGCAGAGTGCCTTGGGTACTAAGTTGACCTTTAGTACGGCTTATCATCCTCAAACTGACGAGCAGTCCGAGCGTACGATTCAGATCCTTGAGGATATGCTTCGGGGTTGTGTCCTTGACTTTAGTGGAACGTGGGAGAGGCACTTGCCCTTGGTGGAGTTTTCCTACAACAACAGTTTCCAGTCTAGTATCGGTATGGCACCGTTTGACTTTGTATAGCCTAATCGTGTAGATCTCTAGTTTGTTGGGCCGAGGTGGGTGATGCACCTTGTTGGGTCCGGTTGGTGAAGGAAACGACGAGAAAGTTGAGCTTATCCGTAGGAGGCTTGTTACAACCGAGTTGTCAAAAATCTTATGCCTAATCGTAGAAGGCGACCTTTGGTATTTGAGGTGGGTGACCATGTCTTTTAAAGATATCACCTAGGCGGGATTGATGAGGTTTGGGAAGAGGGAAGTTGTCCCTCGGTTTATTGGCCTTTTGAGGTCCTTGAGAGGATTGGCGAGGTTGCCTATCGTTTAGCATTACCGCAGCATAGCTTATCCGGAGTTCATGACTTGTTTCATGAGTATGCTGAAGTATGAGCCAGATCCATCGCATGTATTGGATTGGACCGACTTAGAGGTTGATGAGGATGCCTTGTATGAGGAGAGACCGGTTCGGGTCTTGGATAGGCGGGATCAAGTCTTGCGAGGCAAGACCATTCCCTTGGTAAAAGTCTTGTGGAAACATCACGGGGTGGAGGAAGCCACTTGGGAACGTGAGTTAGAGGTCCGAGAGAAATATCCGGATCTATTTGTGGATGTTTGAGTATATGTTGTGTATTTTGTTGTATTAGTGGACCTTAAGAGTATTGAATATATCTAAGGTTGTAAACCATGGTATATGTTTTGGTTTGATGGAAGTTTTTGAAACTTGTCTCAAAATGGAAGTTTAATGTAACATTGCATATGTTGATTATATTGTAGAAATGGAATTATATCGTGAAAAATGAATATGATATGGAAATGGGAATCATGTATATTGTAAACTGTTGAAATGGAAAGGAAACGCATGTTGAAATGTATATGTTGTGAAATGCCTCTTGACAAGAGATAGAATGACCGGGATGGGTCGAGTTATTGAATGTTGAATGTAACATTGTTTAAAATGGAGAAAAACTTGTTCTTTTGAAAATTTGCACTTAATTTCGAGGACGAAATTCTTTAAGAGGGGAGGTTATAGCGATCCCGGGTTTTACCCCTTGTTGTATAGTGATCCGGACTTAGTTCCGTGGATGTTAGCAGTTGTTTATATCTTGTTTACATCCTTTCGTACCTTGTATTTGAGTTATAGGATGTGTTGGGCAGGTTTGTTGCAGGTTGGTTGTGTTTGGGAGCAAATGGTTGCTACCCAGAATTTTGGTCCTTCGTTCGAGCGAGAAGTTTGTCACTCGAGCGAGCTCTTTCCTTTTGGTCCTTCGCTCGAGCCAGGGTTTATTCGCTCGAGCGAGGGTTAATTTTTGTATCTGGTGGATCGAGCGAGAAGTTCTTGGCTCGAGCTTGCGTCTGCGTCTGGTTCTGGACCTGAAGGGTGCAATTCTTCTCTCGAGCGAGCTTTCCTTCGCTCGAGCAAGCGAGGTGTATGTTTTGAGTTCTTCGCCGAGCGAGCATTCGAGCGCGGGTTGCTGCAGACTGAAGCTGAGTTGTTGGCTCGAGCGAGACTTTATTCGCCAGCGAGGGTTTTGTGGTCCGTCGCCGAGCGACTAACTCTTCGCCGAGCGAGCTCAAGATATATCAAGAGGGCAGAAGGAATAACTTCACTTTTTCATTCCCTCTTCTTTTACAAACCCTAGATCTGACTCTCTCTCTATACTTGTCTTCTCTCTAAGGTTTGATCTATCTAGAGTGAGTTTCTACCCTTAGTCCTTTGTTAAAAAGATAGAGTGGGTTGAGGGCTTCGTTTTAATCTGAAAAACTTGAGATTTGGAGCACGTTGGTTTTTGATCTTCATCTCCGTTTGAGCTCAAACTTCGAGGTAGGGATATCCTACTCCTCCTTATAAGCTTTGTCTTTAAATTTTAGCATTTTGATATGTTGGAGGTTGTTGGGTAATTTGGAGAAAGTTTGGGCCTTTATGTAATTTTACAAAAGAAGGGGTCTTACTTATATAAACCTATATGCATGTTTAGCATGGAGAAATGAGGTAAATGTTGGGTTATTGATAGAAATGGAACCTTAGGGTTGTTTGTTAATTATGGGAAATGCCCTAATTACATTGATAAATTAATTTGTAAAATTAATTTTGAGAAATGAGAAATTGAATTGAGAATGTTGAAATTGGGAATGTATGGGATTAACGGGTGTAGTTGGATCATTTATCACTCACCTAGTTGAAATGTTGATATTTTATCTATTTGGTGCATTTATTTTCTATTTAGAAATAACTGCTTTGGGCTATCGGTGGAGGATAGTCTTGATTGTTGTAGACAATGCATGATGATTAGGCAAACTAAAACTAATCGATTGAGTATGCTAACAAATATAGCTGTTGGAATAATACATTAACTTTATGTATTGGTTGATTATGTATATGATCTACGTTTATATACATTGTGAGTGTGGGAGGAGATAGGGGATGTACTCCACGGTTTAGGAAAAGATAGGGGATGGACCTCTAAACCGGATTTTGTTTGACATTGATACAGCACTACAATGTGTATCAAGTGTGAATCATGGAAGTGTTCGAATTGATTTGATATAGCACTAACATGTATATCATTATCAATGGTGAAGTATAGAAGTACTTTTACGTTATATTGATACAGCACCAAAATGTGTATCCTTCGTGAAGTATGGAAGTGGTTTATGTGTTATTGATACAACACCAAAATGTGTATCCATTATGAATTTCAAAAGTGTTTTAAAGATGAGTCATAATCTCATTAAGTTATTTGGCTAGATTCTGAGCCTTGTTTTCAAACTCAAGGTTGAAAAAGAAGTGGGAAATGAAATGTAACATGGACTTGAATGTCATGAAACTGTAATGTGTTATAAGTGGAAATATAAGTGTGGACCATCTATCGAACGCTGTTATTTTCGTCATTGTTTATAGTTGGTTTAGTATATTTCTATTGGGCTGTGGCTCACCCTATATGAGACATCATTTACAGTACAGTAGCATGCCACCTCCAAGGACATAGCTTATGAGGCTTGGAGGCGCAGACTTTTTGGTTGTTTTGCTTTCCGTTGATGTATTACATGTAAATTCAAGCCAAGAGCTTAAAATGTATATGAGTTGGTACTGATTTCTTGTAACCAAGTGTTGGCTTGGAAAGTTGTAAGCCCATAGGGCCTTTACTTTTGTTGTCAATATGTAATACTTTTGTAAGAAGTACCGATAAATAGAAAGATGTTTATTTCTCTTATATTGTTGCATATTAGGAATGATGGGTTTTATGTATTTTTTTGAGGGCGTTACAAATTCTATTTTCTATTCAACTTCCTCTTTTTTTTAATTTCCAAATAGATCGCTAAGATATAGTGGTTTCTTGAATAAACTTCCATTGTTAATTTTATGCAACTTCCTTTTTTCTTTTTATTGAATTTCTTTTTTTATTTAATTTCCAAATAGATCGTCAATGTATAGTGGTTTCTTCAACGAACTTCCATTTTTAATTGTATGCAACTTCCATTTTTGTTTTTATTCAATTTCCTTTTTTATTCAATTCGCTTTTCTATTCAACTTCCTTTTCTATTTAATTTCCACATAGATCGTTAAGGTATAGTGGTTTCTTGAATGAACTTCCATTGTTAATTTTATTCGACTTTCATTTTTTTTTTATTCAACTTCCATTTTTATTCGATTTCCTTTTCTATTTAATTTCTTTTTCAATTCGACTTTATTTTTTATTTAATTTCCAAATATATCGTTAAAATATAGTGGTTTTTTTGATGAACCTCCATTTTTAATTTTAGGCAACTTCAATTTTTATTCAATTTCCTTTTTACTCAACTTCCATTTTTATTCAATTTTCATTTCTATTCAACTTCCATTTTTATTTAATTTCCAAATAGATCAGTAAGGTATGTTGTTTCTTGAATGACCTTCCATTGTTAATTTTATGCAACTTCCATTTTTATTTTTATTCAACTTCCGTTTTTATTAAATTTCCTTTTCTATTCAACTTCCATTTTTATTTTATTTCCAAATAGATCTTTAAGGTATATAGTGGTTTCTTGAATAAACTTCCATTGTTAATCTTATGCAACTTCCATTTTTATTTTTATTCAACTTCTAGTTTTATCCAATTTCCTTTTGTATTCAACTTCATTTTTTATTTAATTTCCAAATAGATCGTTAGCGTATAGTGATTTCTTGAATGAACTTCCATTTTTAATTTTATACAACTTTCATTTTTATTTTTATTCAACTTCCATTTTTATTCAATTTTCTTTTCTATTCAATTTCCTTTTTTATTTAATTTCCAAATAGATCGTTAAGGTATAATGGTTTCTTGAATAAACTTCCATTTTTAATTGTATGCAACTTCAATTTTTAATTTTATTCAACTTCTATTTTTATCCAATTTCCTTTTTTATTCAATTTCCATTTTATTTAATTTCCAAATAATTCGTTAAGGTATAGTGGTTTCTTGAATGAACTTCTATTTTTATTGAACTTCCTTTTTTATTTACTTTCCACATAGATCGTTAATGCAGAGTGGTTTCCTGAATGAACTTCCATTTTTAATTTATGCAACATCCATTTTTATTTTTATTCAACTTCTATTTTTATTCACTTTCACTTTCATTTTCTATTTAATTTCCAAATAAATCGTTAAGGTATAGTGGTTTTTTGAATGAACTTCAATTGTGAATTTTATGCAACTTCCATTTTTATTCAATTTCCATTTTTATTTTTATGCAACTTCCATTTTTGTTCAATTTTCTTTTCATTTTTTTTTATTTAATTTCCAATTTTATTCAATTTCCATTTTTGTTCAACTTCCATTTTTATTTTTATTCAACTTCCATTTTTAATCAATTTCCTTTTCTATTGAACTTCTTTTTTTATTTAATTTCCAAATAGATTGTTAATGTATAGTGGTTTATTGAATGAACTTCCATTGTTAATTTTAGGCAACTTCCATTTTTATTTTTATTCATCTTCCGATTTTTATTCAATTTTTAATTTTATTCAATTTCCTTTTCTATTTAACCTCCTTTTTTTTTATTTAATTTCCAAATAGATCGTTAAGGTATAGTGTGATCTTGAATGAACTTCCATTTTTAATTATATGCAACTTCCATTTTTATTTTTATTTATCTTCCGATTTTTATTCAATTTCCATTTTTATTTTATTTATCTTCCGATTTTTATTCAATTTCCATTTTTATTCAATTTCATATTCTATTCAACTTCTTTTTATATTTAATTTCCAAATAGATCGTTAAGGTATAGTGGTTTCTTGAATGAACTTCCATTTTTATTTTTATGCAACTTCCATTTTTATTTTTATTCAACTTCCATAGTTATTTTTATTCGACTTCCATAGTTATTTTTATTCATCTTCCATTTTTATTCAACTTTCATTTTTTATTTCATTTTTGTTTACTTTCCTATTCTATTCAGCATCCTTTTTTATTTTTATTTCTATTCAACTGCCTTTTTTATTTACTTTCCAAATAGATCGTTAAGGTATAGTGGTTTCTTAAATGAACCTCCATTTTCAATTTTATGCAACTTCCATTTTTAATGTTATGCAACTTCCATTTTTATTTTTATTCAATTTCCTATTCTATTCAACTTCAATGAACTTCCATTGTTAATTTTACGCAACTTCCATTCTATTCAACTTCTTTTTTTATTTAATTCCTTTTTTATTTAATTTCCCCTTTTATTTTTATTCAACTTCCATTTTTATTTTTATTCAACTTCCATAGTTATTTTTATTCATCTTCCATTTTTATTCAACTTCCATTTTTTATTCCATTTTTATTTACTTTGCTATTCTATTCAACATCCTTTTTTATTTTTATTTCTATTCAACTGCCTTTTTTATTTACTTTTCAAATAGATCATTAAGTTATAGCGGTTTCTTCAATGAACTTCCATTCTTAATTTTATACAACTTCCATTGTTATTCAATTTCCATTTTTATTCAATTTCCAAATAAACTGTTAAGGTATTGTGGTTTCTTGAAATGGAAGATGAATAAAATGAAAGTTGAATAAAAATGGAAGTTGCCTAAAATTAACAATGGAAGTTAATTCAAGAAACCACTATACCTTAACGGTTTATTTGGAAATTAAATAAAAAAAGAAGTTGAATAGAAAAGGAAATTGGATAAAACTGCAAGATGAATAAAAATAAAAATGGAAGTTGAACAAAAATAGAAATTGAATAAAATTGGAAATTAAATAAAAAAATGAGGTTAAATAAAAATTAAAATTGAATAAAAATAAAATTGGAAGTTACATAAAATTAAAAATGGAAGCTAAATAAAATAAAAATAGAAGTTGCATCAAAATGGAAGTTCTATTCAATTTTCCATTTCTATTCAACTTCCTTTTCTATTTAATTATTCAATTTCCATTTCTATTCAACTTCCTTTTTTATTTAATTCTTCAACTTTCATTTTTATTCAATTTGTTTATTTATTTAATTTTATGCAACTTCCTTTTCCATTTTTATTCAACTTCCATAGTTATTTTTATTCAACTTTCAGTTTTATTTTTATGCAACTTGCATTATTCAATTTCCTTTTCTATTCAACTTCCTTTTTTGTTTAATTTTCAAATAGATCGTTAAGATATAATGCTTTTGAATGAACTTCCATTTTATTTTTATTCAAATTCCATTTTATTAAATGGAAGTTGAATAAAAGAATAAAAATAAAAATCGGTTCAATGATGGAAGTTAAATAAAAAGGAAGTTTCAACTTCCTTTTTATTTAATTGCCAAATAGATCGTTAGGGTATTATGGTTTCTTGAATGAACTTCCATTGTTAATTTTATGGAACTTCCATTTCCATTTTATTCAATTTCATTTTCTATTCAACTTCTTTTTTTGTTAAATTTCAAAATAGATCGCTAAGGTATAATAGTTTCTTGAAAGAAAATGAAAGTTGAATTGAATAAAAAAGGAAATTGAATAAAAATAAAAAAGGAAGTTGCATAAAATTAACAATGGAAGTTTCATTTAAGAAACCATTATAGTGGTTTATTGGATGAACTTCAATTTTTAATTTTATGCAACTTCTTTTATAGTGGTTTCTTGAATGAACTTTCATTTTTATTTTTAGTTAATTTCCAAATAGATCGTTAAGGTATAGTGGTTTCATAAATGAACTTACATTTTTATTAAGGTACTTTTCTATTCAACTTCCTTTTTTATTTAATTTCCATTTTTATTTTTATTCATCTTCCGATTTTATTCAATTTCCATTTTTATTTTTATTCATCTTCCGATTTCATTCAATTTCCTTTTCTATTCAACTTCATTTTTTATAATGGAAGTTCATTCAAGAAACTACTATACCTTAACGATCTGTTCGGAAATTAAAGAAAAAATGAAGTTGAAAAAAAATGAAAATTGAATAAAAAGGGAAGTGAAATAAAAATAAAAATGGAAGTTCATTCAAGAAACCACTATACTTTAACGATCTATTTGAAAATTGAATAAAAAAGGAAGTTGAAGATCTATTTCCAAATTAAATAAAACTGGAAGTTGAATAAAAATAAAAATCGAAGTTCATTCAAGAAACCATTATATCTTAACGATCTATTTGAAAATTAAATAAAAAAGGAAGTTGAATAAAAAAGGAATTGGAAGTTAAATAAAAATGGAAGATGAATAGAAAAGGAAGATGAAAAAGAAAAAGAAAAGAAGTTGAATGGAAAAGAAAATTAAATAAAAAGGAAGTTGAATAAAATAAATAAAAATGGAAGTTGAAGATCTAT
Source organism: Camellia lanceoleosa (assembly GCA_025200525.1). Classification (NCBI taxonomy): domain Eukaryota; kingdom Viridiplantae; phylum Streptophyta; class Magnoliopsida; order Ericales; family Theaceae; genus Camellia; species Camellia lanceoleosa. The sequence goes on along the minus strand of JANUSC010000293.1, from coordinate 19,798 downwards.
TTGGAAATAAAATAAAAAGGAAGTTGAATAAAATGGAAGTTAAAAACCACTATACCTTAACGATCTATTTGGAAATTAAAGAAAAAAGAAGTTGAATAGAATAGGAAATTGAATAAAATTAAACTTCCATTGTTAAAAATAGAAAAGGAAATTGAATAAAAAAAAAAGTTGAAATTGAATAAAAATCGAAGTTGAATAAAAATGGAAGATGAATAAAATTAAAAATGAAAGTTGCATAAAATTAAAAATGAAAGTTGCATAAAAAGGATGTAACGCCTCAAAATAAACCCACAATATACATCATTAACAGCATTAATAAAATAAAATAAATCATCAAATTATCCATCAGAGTACTTTTATTGAAAGACATCACATGTAACATCAAAAGTCAATGCCCTAAGGGCTTACATCTTTCCAAGCCAACACTTGGACACAAAAGAATGAGTATTAACTCAATTACAAATTAAGCCCTTGGCTTGAATGTTTATATGTAATCTCAAATAAAAACAACTAACTAAAGACAATTCTTCAAAGTCTAAATCCTTCCAAGCTAAGTCCTTGGAGGTAGCACATCGCTCGACTCAAAATGATGTTCTCAGATATAGGGTGAGCCACACCAAAGAGAAATATACTAAACCAAATATAAGCATTGAATAAAGTAATAGCATACAATAGATGGTTAACACAACTATTCATTTCACCAACATACTTCATGACCTTAATGTCTATGACATGTTTCCTTTCCATTATTTATTCAACTTTCCATTTATATCAATATGGCTCAACTCGCCAAACCGTAATAAAGGAACTATATATCACATTAACGCTTTCTTCCAATATCAACAAAATAAATGAGACAAAGGCTCATATCAAAACACTTCCATACTTCCGATTGATACACATTTTAGTGTCAGTATCAACAACATGTAAAAACACTTCAAATCAATAAGCACACATATAGTGATGCTATTGGAGTCCATCCCCTATCTCCTCCCAAACAAAATCCGGTTTAGAGGTCCATCCCCTATCTTCCCCTAAACCGCGGAGTACATCCCCTATCTCCTCCCAAACAAAATGTATATGCAAACACAATCAATACACGTATTTTTTGTATTAATTCAATAGTCAAAATCAATGACTTAACTAATGTGATTAGTTTCAGTTTTCCCTAATCCACATGCAATGTCTACAACAATCACGACTATCCTCCACCGATAGCCCAAAATAGTTATTTCTAAACAGGAAATAAATGTATCAACAAATGTAAATTTAACATTTTCATAGGTGAGTAATTAAACTAACCAGCTACACCATTAAATCACTAAATTCCCCAATTCCTTGAATTAAACTTAATTCCACATTTTTCCCTAAATTAATTATGCAAATTAATTTATTTCAACCACTAGGGTTTTTCCCAAAATTACCAAACAACTCCCAACATATCAAAATACTAGAACTTAGGACAAAACCTATAATATGGAGTAGGAAATCCCTACCAAGTAAATAACCCCAATGGAGAAGATGGAGATGACGCACCAAAATCCAAAGTGCCCAAACCACCAAACTCAGATTAAAACGAAGCTCTCGACTCACTCTATCTTTTTAATAAGGAACCTAGGGTAGAAACACCCTAAAAGAGATGATACCTAAGAGAGAAGGTGAGTGGAGGGAGAGAGAAGTCATACTTAGGGTTCCGGAATTAGAAAAAGGGTGAAAAGTGTTTTAAAAACCGCCGCTTATTTAAACCTCGACAAAGCTCGCCGAAGGAAGGATTGGTCGCCGGGCGACTGCATAAGAATGACTCGCCGAGCGAAGAAAGTCTCGCCGATCCAAGAATGCAATGCTTCAGTCTGCAACTTGAAGCACGCCGAGCGGCAGAATGCTCGCCGAGCGAAGAACTAAACTCGCCGAGCGAAAAAAGCTCGCCGAGCCAACAAACACAGCCTCGTGTCTATACTAGACGTAATCTCACGCCGAGCGAAGATACCTCGCTCGATCCACTGCATAATAAAATACGACTTCGCTCAAGCGACAAAACCTCGCCGAGCGCAGGACCAAAAAAAAGCTCGCCGAGCGACCAACTCGCCGAGCGAAGGTCCAAATTGGCAAAGAACACTTGGTTTCAAACCCAACCCACCTATAACAAACCTACCAAGACATCCTATAACTCAAGAATAAGGAATTTAAAGGACAAAGAACCACAATAATATAACAACGGGATCTACGGAACATAAGTCCGGATACAACAACCAAAAGGAAAAGATCGGGGTCACTATAAAGGAAGTTCAATAGAAAAGGAAATTCAATAGAAATGGAAGTTAAATAAAAATAAAAATGAAAGTTGAATAAAATAAAAATGGAATTTGAATAAAAATAAAAATGGATGTTGCATAAGATTAAAAATGAAAGTTCATTCAATAAACCACTATACTTTTATTCAATTCTCTTTTCCATTCAACTTCATTTTTTATTTAATTTCTAAATAGATCGTTAAGGTATAGTGGTTTCTTGAATGAAAGTTAAATAAAAAAGGAAGTTCATTCCAGAAACCACTATACCTTAACAATCTATTTGGAAATTAAATAAAAAAAAAGAAGTTGAATAGAAAATAGAATTGAATAAAAATAAAAATGGAAGTTCATTCAAGAAACCACTATACCTTAACGATCAATTTGGAAATTAAATAAAAAAGGACGTTGAATAGAAAAAGAAATTGGAAGTTGCATAAAATTAACAATGGAAGTTCATTTAAGAAACCACTATACCTTAAGATCTATTTGGAAATTAAATAAAAAAGGAAGTTGAATAAAAATAGAAATGGAAGTTCAATAAAAATGGAAGTTGCACAAAATTGAAAATTGAAGTTCATCCAAGAAACCACTATACCATAACGATCTATTTGGAAATTGAATAAAAAAGGAAGTTGAATAAAAATGGAAGTTGAATAAAATAAAAATGGAAGTTGCACAAAATTAACAATGGAAGTTGCATAAAATTAAAAATGGAAGTTGAATAAAAAAGGAAGTTGAATAGAAAATGAAATTGAATAAAAATGGAAGTTGAATAAAACAAAAATAGAAGTTGCATTAAATTAAAAATGGAAGTTCATTGAAAAAATCACTATACCTTAATGATCTATTTGGAAGTTCATTTAAGAAAGGAAGTTGAATAGAAAAGGAAATTGGATAAAAATAGAAGTTGAATAAAAATAAAAATAAGTTGAATAGAAATGGAAATTGAATAGAAAAGGAAGTTAAATTGAAAAAGAAGTTCAATAGAAAAGGAATAAAAATAAAAATGGAAGTTGAATAAAAATACAAATAGAAGTTGCATAAAATTAACAATGAAAGTTCATTCAAGAAACCACTATACCCTAATGATCTATTTGGAAACTAAATAAAAAATGAAGTTGAATAGAAATGAAAATTGAATAAAAATGGAAGTTGAATAAAAATTGAATTGAATAAAAATGGAAGTTGAGTAAAAATAAAAAAGTAAGTTGAATAAAAATAAAAATGGAAGTTGAATAGAAAAGGAAATTGAAAATAGAAGTTGAATTAAAATAAAAAAGGAAGTTGCATAAAATTAAAAATGGAAGTTCATTCAAGAAATCACTATAACTTAATGATCTATTTGGAAACTAAATAAAAAATGAAGTCGAATAGAAAAGGAAATTGAATAAAAATGGAAGTTGCATAAAATTAAAAATGGAAGTTGAGTAAAAATAAAAATGGAAGTGGAATAAAATAAAATGAAAGTTGCATAAAACTAAAAATGGAAGTTCATTCAAAATTCCATTTTTATATTTATTCAATTTCCATTTTTATTTTGAAAAATCTAGAAAACACTCTAGATGTTGATTTGTGATTATGTATCAATTTTTAGAAACACCTAGATGTTGATTTGTGATTATGTATCAATTTTAAGCAGAATATAACAATCCCAATCAAACAATCAAGAGAAAGAGACACAAAGATTTTACGTGGAAAAACCACAATTGGACACCTTCCAATTGTGATTAAAAAACCACGGGCAACAGGTATCACTCTCAATTACACAGGTATCACTCTCAATTATCTAGCGAATTCACAACGCCTAATTGAACCAACCTTTATGTGCCTCTTCCAACCCCATCTTCAGCACGGAATTGTCTTTCTGATGAGCCACTCCGATTCCTCCAAAGCTTTCAGTTCAATTCTTGAATTCACAATCAAAGAACAACTCTCTTTGTGTATAACAAACAAGCCTTTGATGTACTCTCTTTAGACCATGAGTTGAATACTCAATAAAACATCAAAGAAAAATAACAAAATATCCCCAGATATAAACCTTTAAGAACCAAAAGAAGATCTGGAGGACTTCAATCAATTTCTTAGTTTTGGGAGAAACCAAGTATTTATAGAGAACCAAAAGTAATCCAAGATTGGGAAGAAATCAAACTCCTTGTGAAACCCGGATTCCGAGGCTCGCTCGGGCGGAGCTTTCCTGGCTCCAGCGAGGGGACGAAATTTCATGATTTCTACTTGTGCCTTGGCTCGAGGGACGGGGCCCTGGCTCGAGCGGGGAATACACTTCTTCAGTTTTTTGTATGGACGCAATCCGTGGCTCGAGCGAGCATTCCTTGGATCGAGCGAGCAAACCTTTCGCCGAAGCTCTTCTTGGCTCGAGCGACCAATGGCGATATGCAATTTTCAATGCAATTTTCAATGCAATTTTGCATTTTGAAAGCCATGGTGACCGTCAGCTGACCGACTTCGTAATAATCAGCGAAGTGGCAATCTTGAAAGCATTAACATCACAAAACTTCTCTGCAGGCTCGATTCGGGTTTGATTTGCATCTAATAAACTCATAGCCTCATCAAAATAAAAATACGAATAAAATTACAACTCAAAGGAGTTTTGTCAAACGGGCCAAGCAAATAATAAAACCTAACAATTTTTATTCAATTTTCTTCTCTATCCAATTTCTTTTTTTATTCAACTTCCATTTTCATTCAGTTTCATATTCTATTCAAATTCCATTTTTAGTTGAATGAACTTCCACTATACCTTAACGATCTTTTTAATTTTATACAACTTCCATTTTTATTTTTATCCAATGTCCTTTTGTAGTCAATTTCCTTTTTTATTCATCTTCCTATTTTTATGCAATTTCCATTTCTATTCAATTTCCTTTTCTATTTAATTTCCACATAGATCGTTAAGGTATAGTGGTTTCTTGAATGAGCTTCAATTTTTATTTTTATTCAACTTCCATTTTTATTCAACTTCCTTTTGCATTCAAGTTCCTTTTTTTTTATTTAATTTCCAAATAGATCGTTAAGCTATAGTGGTTTTTTGAATGAACTTCCAATTTTTGTTATTATACAACTTCCATTTATATTTTTATTTTTATTCAACTTCCATTTTTATTTTTATTCAATTTCGTTTTCTATTCAACTTCTTTTTTTATTTAATTTCCAAATAAAAATGGAAGTTGAATAAAAATAAAAATGGAAATTGAATAAAAATAAAAATGGATGTCGCATAAAATTAAAAATGGAAGTTCATTCAATAAACCAGTATAACTTAACGATCTATTTGGAAATTCAATAAAAAAAAGGCAGTTGAATTAACAATAGAAGTTCATTCTAGAAACCACTATACCTTAACGATCTATTTGGAGATTAAATAAAAATGGAAGTTAAATAGAAAAGGAAATTGAATAAAAATATAAATTGAAGTTGCATAAAATTAAAAATGGAAGTTCATTCAAGAAACCACTATACCTTAACGATCTATTTGGAAATTAAACAAAAAAAAGGAAATTGAATAAAAATGGAAGTTCAATAAAAATAAAAATGGAAGTTCAATAAAAATAAAATTTTTTGAATGAACTTCCATTTTTAATTTGATGCAATTTTCATTTTTATTTTTATTCAATTTCCATTTTTATTCAATTTCTAAAATGAAGTTGAATAGAGAAGGAAATCGAATAAACATAGAAGTTCAACTTCCATTTTTAAATTAAAAATTGATGTTAATTCAAGAAACCACTATACCTTAACGATCTGTTTGAAAATTAAAAAAAGTGGAAGTTGAATAGAAAAGGAAATTTAATACAAAAGAAAGTTGAATAGAAAAGGAAGTAGAATAAAAATGGAAGTTGATTAAAAATAGAAATGGAAATTGAATAAATATGGAAGTTGCATAAAATTAAAAATGGAAGTTAATTCAAGAAACCACTGTACCTTAACAATCTATTTGGAAATTAAATAAAAAAGAAAGTTGAATAGAAAAGAAAATTGAATAAAAATGGAAGTTGCCTAAAATTAACAATGGAAGTTAATTCAAGAAACCACTATACCTTAACAATCTATTTGGAAATTATAGAAAAAAGGAAGCTGAATAGAAAAGGAAATTGAATAAAAATGGAAGTTGCATAAAATTAACAATCGAAGTTTATGCAACTTCCATATTTATTCAATTTACTTTTCTATTCAACTTCCTTTTTTATTTAATTTCGAAATAGATCGTTAAGGTATAGTGGTTTCTTAAATGAACTTCCATTTTTATTTTATGCAACTTCCATTTTTATTCAATTTGCAACTTCTATTTTTATTTTTATTCATCTTCCATTATATTCATTTCCTATTCTATTCAACTTCCTTTTGATTTAATTTTCCAATAGAAAAGGAAATTGATTAAAATGGAAGTTCAATAGAAAAGGAAATTGAATAAAAAGGAAGTTGAATAAAAATAAAATGGAAGTTGCATAAAATTAAAGATTGAAGAAACCATTATACCTTAGCGATCTATTTGGAAAGTAAATAAAAAATGAGGTTGAATAGAATAGGAAATTGAATAAAAATGGAAATTCATTCCAGAAACCACTATACCTTAACGATGTATTTGGAAATTAAATAAAAAAAATGAGTTGAATAGAAAATAAATTGAAAAATGCATAGAATTAACAATGGATGTTCATTCAAGAAACCACTATACCCTAACGATTTATTTGGAAATTAAGTAAAAAATGAAGTTGAATAGAAAAGGAAATTGAATAAAAATAAAAATGGAAGTTGCATAAAATTAAAAATGGAAGTTGCATAAAATTAACAATGGAAGTTCATTCAAGAAACTACTATAACTTAACGATTTATTTGTAAATTAAAAAAAAAGAAGAAGAAAGTTGAATAGAAAAAGATATTGAATAAAAAATGAAGTTGAATGAAAATGGAAGTTGAATAAAATTAAAAATGGAAGTTCTATTCAATCTCCAAAGATAGATAGAAAAGGAAATTGAATAAAAATGGAAGTTGTAGAAAAGTATATGGAAGTTGAATAAAAATAAAAATGGAAGTTCATTCGAAAAACCACTATGCCTTAACGATCTATTTGTAAATTGAATAAAAAAGAAGTTGAATAAAAAAGGAAATTGAATAAAAATGGAAGTTGAATAAAATTAAAAATGAAAGTTTCATAAAATTAACAGTGGAAGACTATACCTTAATGATCTATTTGGAAATTAAATAAAAAAGGAAGTTGAGTAGAAAAGGAAATTGAATAGAAATGTATAGCGATCCCGGTTTTCCCTTCCTTTGTATATTGTATTCCGGACTTGGTTCCGTGATTGTGTTGTTGTCTCATTCCTTTTTTCTTCCCTTACTCCTTGCATTTGAGTCTTGGGTTGTGTGGGGCAGGTTTGAAATAGGTTGGTTAAGCTTTAGAACCAAAAGTTGATGCCTAGAATTTGCCCCCCACGCTCGAGCGGGACTTTTGACGCTCGAGCGGGCCCTTTGTTGTTGCTTCTCCGCTCGAGCCGGAGTTTTGACGCTCGAGCATAATTTTCCATCTCCCAGTATTTTCTCTGCAGGTTCAGACGCTTGAGCGGAGTCTTGACGCTTGAGCGTGAACCTTCGCTTTTGTTTCAGCTCGAGCGGGAGTTTGACGCCGAAAGGGGACCATGATCTCGCAAAACTTCGAAGTGTGCAATTGACGCCGAGCGGGAGACTTTATATCAATCCATGAAATCACTTTTGGATCACTTTTTGGTTTTCCTTCTCTCTTACTTTTTCAAAACCTTCATTGAGAGCACCTCACTCTAAACTTCATCTTCTCTAAGAAATCATCTACCTCTAGTGATCTCCTACCTTTGAGCCTTTGTAAAAAGTGTAGAGCTTGGTGTGGGTTTCCTATCCATCCAAAATTTTGGTTTTGGAGCATTTCAAAATTCTTCATCCTCTCCATTGGGTCTCCCACTCGAGGTAGGAATTTCCTACTCCTTCTTATGGGTTTTGACTTAAATATTTGTTATTTTGATTAGTTAGTGTTGTTGGGTAATTTTGGAGAAAGTTAGGGTTTGGTTTGTAATTTATGGAAGGGGGTTTTGTGTAATAACTCCACGGTATTTAGGGCCTTGGAAATATGAGTTTGAGAGTTAAATTGGTAAAATTTGGTCTTAGGATCAATATTTGAGAAAGAGCGAAAAATGCCCTAATTATTGCGATAAATTAATTGGTATAATTAATTTGGGGAAATATGAAATTGAATTAGAAATTGTGAAATTATGGGATAAAATGTTGTAGTTGGATTCAGCTTATCACTCACCTATGAGAATGTTGATGTTATATCTGTTGATGCATTTATTTTCTCTTAGTAATATCTCTTTGGGCTATCGGTGGAGGATAGTCATGATTGTTGTAGACACCGCATGTTGATTAGGAAAAACGAGACTAATCTAGCGTGTTATACCATTGAATATGACGGTAGGAATAATACAAATATGTGTATTGATTGATCATTGTATGTGATGAAGTGCTTAAATACATTATATATGCATATTTTGCTTAAGGAGGAGAAAGGGCTATACTCCAAGGTGTTAGAGGAGATAGGATGTACTCCACACAAACATATGTGTTCATACACTTTAACACATTATTTGTATATCTTATTTAGCCGAGGAGAAGAAAGGGGTGTACTCCATATGTGTTCATATACTATCACACATTATTTGTATATCTTATTTGGCAGGAGAAGAAAGGGTCAGACTCTATATGTGTTCATATACTTTAACACACTATTTGTATATCATATATGAAGTATGGAAGGGTTTATTTGAGATTGATACAGCAATTATGTGTGTCTATTGTGAAGGAAGAAATGTTCAATATGAGTTGTTATCCCAATTGAAATGGAATTATTGATAATGAGAGATGTAACCTCCGTTGAATTATCTGGCCAGGTTCTAAGCCACATTTATGAAATGAATTGGTATATAAAGGAAAGTGAAATGTAACATGGACATAATGGTCATGGAACGGTAATATGATATAAACGGATTTATGAGTGCTGACCATCTATCAAGTGCTATTATTTTAATCATTGCTTATAGTTGGTTTAGTATATTTCTACTGGGCTGTGGCTCACCCTTTATGGGACACCATTTTCAGGTTCAGGTGATATGCTACCTCCAAGGATGTAGCTTGGGTTGCTTAGAGACAGAAGGACTTTTGTTGTTATCATTTTGGTGTATTACATGTAATTTCAAGTCAAGGGCTTAAAGTGTATTTGAGTTAGTACTCTCCTTGACCAAGTGCTTTGTGGAAAGTTGTAGGCCCCTGGGGCATACGCTCGTGTTGTTAACGTGTAATACTTTTGTACTTAACTACTCTGATGAATGGAAAGGTATTTATTTCTCTTATATCTATGCATGTCAAGAATGTTGGATTTTATGTATTATTTTGAGGGCGTAACAAAATGGAAGATGAATAAAAATAAAAATGGAAATTGCATAAAAATTGAAGTTGAATAAAAATAAAAATTAAAGTTAAATAGAAAAAGAAATTGAATAGAGTTCATTCAAAAAACCTCTATACCTTAACGGTCTATTTGGAAATTAAATAAAAAAGGAAATTGAATAAAAATGGAAGTTCATTCAAGAAACCACTATACCTTAACGATCAATTTGGAAATTAAATAAAAAAGGAAGTCGAATCAAAAAGGAAATTGCATAAAAATAAAAATAGAAATGGAAGTTGAATAAAACTAGAAATTGAATAAAAATGGAAGTTGAATAAAATGGAAGTTGCATATAATTAAAAATGGAATGAACTTCAAGAAACCACAATACCTTAGCGATCTATTTGGACATTTTTAAAAAAAGAAGATAGATAGAAAAAGAAGTTGAATAAAAATAAAAATGGAAGTTGCCTAAAATTAACAATGGAAGTTCATTAAATAAACCACTATACCTTAACGATCTATTTGGAAATTAAATAAAAAAAGACGTTGAATAGAAAAGGAAATTGAATAAAAATGGAAGTTGCATTAAATTAAAAATGGAAGTTCATTCAATAAATCACTATAACTTAACGATCTATTTGGAAATTAAATTAAAAAAAATGAAGTCGAATAGAAATGGAAGTTGAATAAAAAAGGAAGTTGAGTAAAAATAAAAATGGAAGTTGTATAAAATTAAAAATGGAAGTTCATCCAATAAACTACTATACCTTAATGATCTATTTGGCAATTAAATAAAAAAAGATGTTGAATAGAAAAGTAATTTGAAGTTGAATAAAAACAAAAATAGAAGTTGCATAAAATTAAAAATGGAAGTTTATTCAAGAAACCGCTATACCTTAACGATTTATTTGGAAATTAAATAAAAAAGGAAGTTGAATAGAAATGGAAATTGAATAGAAAAGAAAGTGAATAGAAAAGGAAATTGGATAAAACTGCAAGATGGAAGTTGAATAAAAATGGAAGTTGAATAAAAATGGAAATTAAAAACGGAAGCTCATTCAAGAAACTACTATACCTTGACGATTTAATTGGAAATTAAATAAAAAAAGAAGTTCAATAGAAAAGGATATTGAATAAAAATGGAAGTTGAACAAAAATAAAAATGGAAGTTCATTCAATAAACCACTATACCTTAACGATCTATCAGGAAATTAAGTTAAAAATGGAAGTTGAATAAAAATAAAAATGAAAGTTGTATCAAAATTAACAATTCATTCAAGAAACCACCATACCTTAACGATCTATTTGGAAATTAAGTTAAAAAGGAAGTTGAATAAAGAAGGAAATTGAATAAAACTGGAAGATGAATAAAAATAAAAATGGAAGTTGAATAGAATTGAAAATGGAAATTAAATAAAAATAAAAATGAAAGTTCATGCAAGAAACCACTATACCTTAAAGATCTATTTGGATACTAAATAAAAAAGGATGTTGAATAGAAAAGGTAATTGAACAAAAATGGAAGTTGCATAAAATTAACAATGGAATTTAATTCAAGAAACCACTATACCATAACAATATATTTGGAAATTAACTTAAAAAGGAAATTTAATAAAAATGGAAGTTGAATAAAAATAACAATTGAAGTTCATTCAAGAAACCACTATACCTTAACGATCTATTTGGAAATTAAATAAAAATGGAACTTGAATGCAAAAGGACATTGAATCAAAATGGAAGTTGAATAAAAATAGAAGAGGAAAGAAAATATAAATGGAAGTTGCATATAATTAAAAATTAAAATTTATTCAAGAAATCACTATAACTTAACGATCAATTTGGAAATTAAATAAAAAAGGAAGTTAAATAGAAAAGTAAATTGAATAAAAATGGAAGTTTAATAGAATAAACCAAAGATAATTTAACGATCTATTTGGAAATTAAATATAAAAGGAAGTTGAATAGAAATAAAATGAAAGTTGCATAACATTAAAATAGAAGTTGAATTGAAATAACAATGTAAGTTAATTAAAAATGGAAAGTGAATAAAAGAAGTTGCATAAAAATTATAATGGAAGTTACATAAAATTAAAATGGAAGTTGCATAAAAATAAAAAAGGAAGTTGAATAAATAAAAAAGGAAGTTGAATAAAAAAGGAAATTGAATAAAAATGGAAGTTGAATAAAATTAAAAATGGCAGTTCATTCAAGAGACCACTATACCTTAACGATTTATTTGGAAATTAAATAAAAAAAAGAAGTTGAATAAAAAGGAAATTGAATAAAAATGGAAGTTGAATACAAATAGAATGGAAGTTCATTCAAGAAACCACTATACCTTGACGATCTATGTGGAAATTAAATAAAAAAAAGTTGAATAGAAAAGGAAATTGAATCAAACGGAAGTTGAATAAAAATAAAATGAAAGTTGCATAAAATTAATAATGGAAGTTAATTCAAGAAACCACTATATCTTAATGATCTATTTGGAAATTAAATAAAAAGAAAGTTCTTTTTTATTTAATTTCCCAATAGATCATTTAAGAAATTATTATACCTTAACGATCTATTTGGAAATTAAATAAAAATGAAAGTTGCATAGAAAAGGAAGTTGCATAAAATGGAAGTTGAATAAAATAAAATAAAAGTTGCATAAAATTAAAAATTGAAGTTGTATAAAATTGAAAATGGAGTTGAATAAAAAATAAAATGGAAGTTTTCATTCAAAAACGTTATACCTTAACAATCTATTTGGAAATTAAATAAAAATGGAAGTTGCATAGAAAAGGAAGTTGCATAAAAATGGAAGTTGAATAAAATAAAAATGGAAGTTGCATAAAATTAAAAATTGAAGTTGCATAAAAATGAAAATAGAAGTTGAATAAAACTAAAAATGGAAATTCATTCAAGAAACCATTATACCTTAACGATCTATTTGAAAATTAAATAAAAATGGAAGTTGCATAGAAAAGGAAGTTGCATAAAAATGGAAGTTGAATAAAATAAAAATGGAAGTTGCATAAAAATGAAAATGGAAGTTGAATAAAAATAAAAATGGAAGTTCATTCAAGAAACTACTATACCTTAACAATCTAGTGGTTTCCATTTCCATTGTTAATTTCATGCAAATTCCATTGTTAATTTTATGTAACTTCCATTTTTAATTTAAGAAACCACTATACTTTCTATTCAGCTTCCTTTTTTACTTAATTTCCAAATAGATTGTTAAGGTATAGTGGTTACTTGAATTAACTTCCAATTTTTTTTTATTCAACTTCCATTTTTATGCAATTTCCATTTCTATTCAATTTCCTTTTCTATTCAACTTCCATTTTTATTTAATTTACAAATTGATCGTCAAGGTATAGTAGTTTCTTCAATAAACTTCCATTGTTAATTTTATGCAACTTTCATTTTTATTTTTATTCAACTTCCATTTTTATTTTATTCAATTTCAATTTTTATTCAATTTCCTATTTTATTTAACTTCTTCTTTTGTTTTTTTAATTTTCAAATAGATCGTTAAGGTATAGTGGTTTCTTGAATGAACTTCCATTTTTAATTTTATGCAACTTCCATTTTTATTCGACTTCCATTTTTATTTTTACTTTTATTCAACATCCATTTTTATTCAATTTCCCTTTCTATTCAACTTCTATTTTTATTCAACTTCCTTTTCTATTCGACGTCATTTTTTTTTATTTAATTTCCAAATAGATCGTTAAGTTATAGTGGTTTATTGAATGAACTTTCATTTTTAATTTAATGCAACTTCTATTTTTAATTTTATTCAACTTCCATTTTTACCTAATTTTCTTTTCTATTCAACTTCCTTTTTCCTTTAATTTCCAAATAGAATGTTAAGGTATAGTGGTTTTTTGAATGGACTTCCATTTTTAATTTCATGCAACTTCCCCTTTTATTTTTATTCAACTTCCATTTTTATTCAATTTCCTTTTCAGTTCAACTTTCTTTCTTATTTAATTTCCAAATAGATCGTTAATGCATAGTGGTTTCTTGAATTAAATTATATTTTTATTCAATTTCCTTTCTATTCAACTTCCTCTTTTTTATTTAATTTCTAAATAGATCGTTAAGATATAGTGGTTTCTTGAATAAACTTCCATTTTTAATTATATGCAACATCCATTTTTATTTTTATTCAACTTCTATTTTTATTCAATTTACTTTTCTATTCAACTTCTTTTTTTATTTAATTTCCAAATAGATCGTTAAGGTATAATGGTTTCTTAAATGAACTTCCATTTTTAATTTTATGCAACTTCCATTTTTATTTGTATTCAACTTCCATTTTTATTTAATTTCCTTTTCTATTCAACTTCCATTATTATTTTTTGCAAATTCCATTTTTATTTTATTCAATTTAAATTTTTATTCAATTTCCTTCTCTATTCGACTTCCTTTTTTATTTAATTTTCAAATAGATCGTTAGGGTATAATGGTTTATTGAATGAACTTCCATTTTTAATTTCCAAATTGATAGTTAAGTTATAATGTTTTTTAAATGAACTTTCATTTTTATTTTTATTCAATTTCCTTTTTTATTCAATTTCCTTTCCTATTCAACTTTCATTTTTATTCAACTTCCATTTTTATTTTTATTCAACTTAAATTTTTATTCAATTTCCTTCTCTATTCAACTTCCTTTTTTATTTAATTGCCAAATAGATCGTTAAGGTATAGTGGTTTCCAGTTTTATTTTTATTGAACTTCCATATTTATTGAATAAAAATGGAAGTTGAAACCACTATACCTTATTTTCTATTCAACTTCCATTTTTATTCAACTTCCATTTTTATTCAATTTCCTTTTCTATTCAATTTCATTTTTTTATTTAATTTTCAAATAGATCGTTAAGGTATAGTAGTTTATTGGATGAACTTCCATTTTTAATTTTATGCAAATTCCATTTTTATTCAACTTCCTTTTTTATTCAATTTCCTTTTCTATTCCAGAAACCCCTATACCTTAACGATTTAATTAGAAATAAAATATAGTGGTTTCTTGAATTAACTTCCATTTTTATTTAATTTCCTTTTCTATTCAACTTCAATTTTTATTCAATTTCCTTTTCTATTCAACTTCTTTTTTTATTTAATTTCCAAATAGATCGTTAAGGTATAGTGGTTTCTTGAATGAACATCCATTGTTAATTTTATGCAACTTCCATTTTTAATTTTATTCCACTTCCATTTTTATTTTATTTCCAAATAGATCGTTAAGTAGTTTCTTGAATGAACTTCCATTTTTATTTTTACGAACATCCATTTTTATTCAATTTCCTTTTCTATTTAATTTCCAAATAGATCGTTAAGGTAAAGTGGTTTCTTGAATGAACTTCCTTTTTTATTTTTTAGTCAACTTCCTATTCTATTCAACTTCCATTTTTATTTGTATTCAACTTCCATTTTTAATTTTATGCAACTTGTATTTTCATTTTTATTTAATTTCCTTTTCTATTTAATTTCCAAATAATTCGTTAAGTTGTAGTGGTTTGTTGAATAAATTTCAATTTTTATTTTTTATTCAACTTCCATTTTTATTCAACTTCTATTCAACTTCCATTTTTAATTATATGCAACATCCATTTTTATGCAATTTCCAAATAGATCATTAAGGTATAATGGTTTCTTAAATGAACTTCCATTTTACTTTTATTCGACTTCCGTTTTTAATCAATTTCCTTTTCTATTCAACTTTATTTTTTCTTTAATTTCCAAATAGATCATTAATGTATAGTGGTTTATTGGATGAATTTCCATTGTTAATTTCATGCAACTTCCTCTTTTTTTTAATTTCCAAATAGATCGCTAAGGTATAGTGGTTTTTTTTATTGAACTTCCATTTTCAATTTTGATGCAACGATCTATTTGTATAGTAGTTTCTTCAATGAACTTTCATTTTCAATTTTATGCAACTTCCATTTTTATTCAATTTTTAATTTTATTTAATCTCCAAATATATCGTTAAGTTATAGTGGTTTGTTGAATGAAAAACCATTATACCTTAACGATTTATTTAAGGAACTTCCATGGTTAATTTTATGCAACTAAATAAAAATGGAAGTTGAGTAGAAAAGGGATCCTTTCTTGAATGAATTTACATTATTATTTTTATTCAACTTCATTTTTATTCAATTTCCTTTTGTATTCAACTTCCTTTTTTATTCAATTTCCTATTCTATTCAACTTCCTTTTGTATTCAATTTCCAAATAGATCGTTAAGGTATAGTGGTTTCTTGAATAAACTTTCATTGTTAATTTTATGCAACTTCCATTTTGAATTAAACTTCTATTTTTATTCAATTTCCTTTTTCCTTTAATTTCCAAATAGATCGTTAAGGTATAGTGGTTTTTTTTAATGAACTTCCATTTTTAATTTTATGAACCATCCATTTTTATTTTTATTCAATTTCTTATTCTATTCAATTCCATTTTTATTCAATTAACTTTTCTATTTAACTTCCTTTTTAATTTTATTTTCAAATAGATCGTTAAGGTATTATGGTTTCTTGAATGAATTTCCATTGTTAATTTTATGCAACTTCCATTTTTATTTTTATTAACTTCTTTTTTATGCAACTTCCATTTTTATTAAATTTCTTTTTTTATTCAATTTTCTTTTTTTTTAATTTCCAATAGATCGTTAAGGTATAGTGATTTCTCGAACGAACTTCCATTTTTAATTTTATTCAACTTCCATTTTTATTTAACTTCCTCTTTTTATTTAAGTTCCAAATAGATCGTTAAGGTATAGTGGTTTCTAAAATTAAATTCCATTTTTATTTTTATTCAACTTCCATTTTTATTCAATTTCGATTTCTATTCAACTTCCATTTTTATTTAATTTCCAAATAGATCGTTAAGGTATAGTGGTTTCTTGATTCAACTTCCATTTTTATTTTTATGCAACTTCCATTTTTATATTTATTCAATTTCTATTTTTATTTTTATTCAATTTTCTTCTCTATTCAACTTCCATTTTTAATTTTATGCAACTTCCTTTTTTATTTTTATTCAACTTCCTTTTTTATCCAATTTCCTTTTCTATTCAATTTCTTTTTCTATTTAATTTCCAAATAGATCGTTAAGGTATAGTGGTTTCTTGATCAAGAAACCACTATACCTTAACGATCTATTTGGAAATAAAATAAAAAAAAAGCTGAAAGTTCATTCAAAAAACCACTATACCTTAACGAACAATTTGGAAATTGAATCAAAAAGGAAGTTGGAAATTAAATAAGATTGAATAAAATCGGAAGATGAATATAAATAAAAATATGGAAGTTCATTCAAAAAACCACTACATTTTAACGATCTATTTGGAAATTAAATATAAAAGGAAGTTGAATAGAAAAGGAAATTGAATTAAAAATGGAAGTTGAGTAAAAATAAAAATGGAAGTTGCGTAAAAATTAACAATGGAAGTTCATTCAACAAACCACTATGCATTAACGGTCTATATGGAAATTAAATATAAGAGGAAGTTAAATATAAATGGAAGATGAATAAAAATAAAAATGGAAGTTGAATGAAAATAAAAATGGAAGTTACATAAAATTAACAATGGAAGTTCATTCAAGAAACCACTATACCTTAACGATCTATTTGGAAATTAAATAAAAAAAGGAAGTTGAATAGAAAAGGAAATTGGATAAAACTAGAAGTTGAATAAAATTAAATATTAAAGTTGCATAAAATTAATAATGGAAGTTCATTCAAGAAACCACTATACCTTAACGATCTGTTTGGAAATTAAATAAAAAAATGAAGTTGAATAGAAAAGGAAATTGGATAAAACTAGAAGTTGAATAAAATTAAAAATTGAAGTTGCATAAAATTAACAATGGAAGTTCATTCAAGAAATCAACTTCCATTTTAATTTTTATTTTTCCACATAGATCGTTAAGGTATAGTGGTTTCTTGAATGAACTTCCATTTTTAATTTTATGAAACGTCCATTTTTATTTTTATTCAATTTCTTATTCTATTCAACTTCCATTTTTATTCAATTAACTTTTCTATTTAACTTCCTTTTTTATTTTATTTTCAAATAGATCGTTAAGGTATTATGGTTTCTTGAATGAATTTCCATTGTTAATTTTATGCAACTTCCATTTTTATTTTTATTAACTTCTTTTTTATGCAACTTCCATTTTTATACAATTTCTTTTTTTATTCAATTTTCTTTTTTTTTAATTTCCAATAGATCGTTAAGGTATAGTGATTTCTCGAACGAACTTCCATTTCTATTTAACTTCCTCTTTTTATTTAAGTTCCAAATAGATCGTTCAGGTATAGTGGTTTCTAAAATTAAATTCCATTTTTATTTTTATTCAACTTCCATTTTTATTCAATTTCGATTTCTATTCAACTTCCATTTTTATTTAATTTCCAAATAGATCGTTAAGGTATAGTGGTTTCTTGATTCAACTTCCATTTTTATTTTTATGCAACTTCCATTTTTATATTTATTCAATTTCTATTTTTATTTTTATTCAATTTTCTTCTTTATTCAACTTCCATTTTTAATTTTATGCAACTTCCTTTTTTATTTTTATTCAACTTCCTTTTTTATCCAATTTCCTTTCTATTCAATTTCTTTTTCTATTTAATTTTAAATAGATCGTTAGTATAGTGGTTTCTTGATCAAGAAACCACTATACCTTAACGATCTATTTGGAAATAAAATAAAAAAAGTTGAAAGTTCATTCAAAAACCACTATACCTTTTAACGATCAATTTGGAAATTGAATCAAAAGGAAGTTGGAAATTAAATAAGATTGAATAAAATCGAAGATGAATATAAATCCAGATATGGAAGTTCATTCAAAAAACCACTTCATTTTAACGACCTATTTGGAAATTAAATATAAAAGGAAGTTGAATAGAAAAGGAAATTGAATTAAAAATGGAAGTTGAGTAAAAATAAAAATGGAAGTTGCGTAAAAATTAACAATTGAAGTTCATTCAATAAACCACTATGCATTAACGGTCTATATGGAAATTAAATATAAGAGGAAGTTAAATATAAATGGAAGATGAATAAAAATAAAAATGGAAGTTGAATGAAAATAAAAATGGAAGTTGCATAAAATTAACAATGGAAGTTCATTCAAGAAACCACTATACCTTAACGATCTATTTGGAAATTAAATAAAAAAAAGAAGTTGAATAGAAAAGGAAATTGGATAAAACTAGAAGTTGAATAAAATTAAAAATTGAAGTTGCATAAAATTAACAATGGAAGTTCATTCAAGAAACTACTATACCTTAACGATCTATTTGGAAATTAAATAAAAAAAAGGAAGTTGAATAGAAAAGGAAATTGGATAAAACTAGAAGTTGAATAAAATTAAATATTAAAGTTGCATAAAATTAATAAGGGAAGTTAATTCAAAAAACCACTATACCTTAACGATCTATTTGGAAATTGGATAAAACTAGAAGTTGAATAAAATTAAAAATTGAAGTTGCATAAAATTAATAATGGAAGTTCATTCAAGAAATCAACTTCCATTTTAATTTTTATTTTTCTACATAGATCGTTAAGGTATAGTGGTTTCTTGAATGAACTTCCATTTTTATTTTTATTCAACTTCCTTTTTTATGCAACTTCCATTTTTAATTTAAATGAACTTCCATTTTTATTCAACTTCGATTTTTAATTTTATTGAATTTCTTTTCTATTCAACTTTCTTTTTTATTTAATTTCCAAATAATTCATTGAGGTATAGTGGTTTCTTGAATGAACTTTCCTATGTTAATTTTATGAACTTCCATTTTTATTTTTATGCAATTTCCTTTTTTATTTATTCATCTTCCATTTTTATTCAATTTCTTTTCTATTCAACTTCCTTTTTTATTTAATTTTCAAATAGGTTGTTGATGGTATAGTAGTTTATTGGATGAACTTCCATTTTTTTTTATGCAACTTCCATTTCTATTCAATTTTCTTTTCTATTCAACTTCCCTTTTTATTTAATTTCTTTTCTATTCATCTTTCCTTTTTATTTAATTTCCATTTTTATTTTTCAATTTCCTTCTATTCAACT